>QNGE01002374.1:2428-116984 GCA_008508345.1 Paragonimus westermani
TCGTCGATTTATTTCTCGTCTAATCATTGCGTTGTTCGTAACTGACCGGCCATAGCCCGTCCGAACTCTACAAGTGGTGCCAGCCTCATGGCGACCTAACGCTATTAGAAAGATCCATTGGCGCCATGTATTTAATAAACTTTCTGATCTGAAACATGTCAGAAATGACCGCTTCCTTAGCAGTCCATCCGTGAGGGCTGCGCGCTGTGCCAAACTGCTTCAGTGAAGGTCTCGTTCTGGGGTTGTGAGTATCACGGGACAATGCACGGCGCGGATTTCTCTTGGATATCCTGTGGGTCAAAAGAACGCTTGCGTCGTAGCCAATGGTCCGTAGTTAACATTACCAGCGAAATAATTCCATTAAAACCTTGCAGCTCTGTGAATCCATTTCCCAGTTAAATTGCCACGTAATTTACGGACTCAACTGCTGACAGAAAACAGGTCACGAACAAGCTAGAGGTTACCAACTAACACCTTGTGGTACGCGCAAAACAGTGTGGTTAATATTCACCCATTCAAATGTCAGTCATATTGAAGTATCCATGAGTGAAGCCTGAACTTCTCATGGTCCGCACCTACAGCTAAGGTCCCAGTATGCAGCCTGTAATAACTCTCATGAGCTGCCACTGGCCTGAAAGCAGCTGGAACTGTGTATGATTAAGGTTGGTCCTGCTCAGTGATAATTATTCAAAAGTACTAGATTATGGCCGTTTACCAGTGGATTCTGTAAAGATGTGTAACGAATTTTGTCCGAATCTCGGCGGTAGTTGTACTCCTGTGCATGTTATTGTGAAGCTCGTTCTTTGCCGTTAAGTTGGGACTCCTTAATTTTCTTCAGCGTTGTGATAACGTGCATCACAGGTAGTGATGAGAAAGCGGCGGATCTGCGATCAGGCTTTACTCATTGATTTGCCCACCATGCACAAACGGATTTCAATGTAACAAGTGGAAGCGCTAAGGAGTTTGATGCAAGCGAACATTTGGCACGATCTCACGCCAGCTGCCATAGAGGAGGAATGTCAAAGGAAACTCCATTAAACCTCCAGAATTCAAACGAGCGTCGGATTGGCTGGGCGATGATTCCGGAAGGCAATAAATAAAACACTGTAATTCTGGGAAACGGGATCACAGCACTGAATATGGCGCGGATTTATCACGTAGCCACTAGCAAACCCGCGCCAACACACTAAATTCGGTCAGTGGTTTGGAGTAAACTTACATTCACAAAGTACCGCGAAAGGGTACGGAGGTACTACCAAGACAACTCTGATATCGCAGGGAGTTTATCATTTTGGGGACATTCAAAGTGTAACAAACAAGTGGTGATGCGCTTGACCCTCATCCGTTAACCCTCCAGTACACCTATCCTGAAGAGCAAACGAAGTGTAATGCTCACAGGCCTTGACCTGAATGAACGCGGTACAGTTCGAAAACAAGATGTGCGGTTTCAGCGATGTTTGGAATTATGGTAAGCATCCTGCTCTAGCCTGATCTTGGAACAGCAGCAGCAACCAAGAGAAGAAAGGAAGGGAACGCTAAGTGGACTCCAGCCCACACGGAACAATCAACATAGCGCCTAATGGAAGTGCGTGGAACCCTCGAGTGTGTCAAACAGTAACAAAAAGGTATGGGTCAAGTGACTTTCAAGGATGGAAAAATGGATGAGTCGTTGGGGAAAGGGCAAGCAATCACTGTGTGTAATTATTTGCATGATTGAATGAGACGGGACGGAGTTCGCGTCAGGCCTTCTGTAGCAGGCGTACACAGTCATGCAGACAGAGCAGATAAACGTTGACAAACACGGTTGCAGCCAAAATCCTTGGCAAAGCCACACAATTGCTGGTTGCAACAACTGAAGCAACTACGTACTTCCGGGGTCGCCCAGCCACTACGTGGAATGTTGTCAACTAGGCCTACGCTCGCGGGAGTGGTGACCGTGGTGTGGCTTGCCTAACATGAGAAGGTGACAGTAACGAGCTGCACCACTGATGATGCATGCGGTGGTCTAATGAATGCCTGTATGTGGGACGCACAGCGGAAGGTAGGGTTATTTTCCCAGACGGATTTGCTGGTTTGGTCACCCCACAACGGTGCGGCCGAAGCATACCAGCTGAATACTGGCGCGGACTCGACACGCTTGACATTATTTTACCTCCTTCCAAGCTGCTAAGCCTTCACAAAGTGACAAAGTGCAAGATGTACACATGCAACCAGGGAAAGACGTTTAATGTAGACTAGGGGGTGATAACTACAGATGGCTCTCTTTGAATTGCAACAGTTTGACCGGAGGTTCATCAAACGTGTTCTAGTGTTCCAAAATGTCAGAAACGTAAACAAACCTCAGGAGCGAGCATTCTGGGGGTGAAAATGCGACTTATCAATATAGGAGTTGGACGTACTAAAATTATAAAGACCTGATGATGGTGAAATTGTAGTGTTTTCACTGATTTACACTTCATTCTGCTACTCACGCGCACCTTTTTCATCAGATCACACCGTACATTTCCGTTTTACTCAAAAAGTTGGGCAGATTACAGCTGAGTAAAACTTCGCTACGTGCGAGCGTCATTTTTTCTTCCAACGTTTGTTGATTTTCAGAAAGCTGAACGTTCCATTGGATTAAATTTCAGCTCCGGGTCCTTGCACCATCAACTGCGTTTCAGGCACTTAGAATGACCCCAGTACCATCGGACGTGTGATAGGTACCATTCACTCTCGAAGAGTCCTATCATTGACGTTACTTTTTATTTCGTATCAAGGTTTATTGCAGTCCGTTCATTTTTCATCAATCACATTTTCATTTATTTTCTGTCTTTTTCCATCAGGCTGCCTTCAGAAATTAGGAAGCAAGCAACTACATCAGAGGAAACTACCATGGTTAAACTTCCCGAGTTTGATAGTTCAGATTCTAGGCTGTGGTTTGCACAGCTCGAAGTTATCTCTAACATTCGGTGAATCCGCTCACAGTGTATACTGCATAATTGCGTTGTCCCACATTTACTAGCAGCTACGGCTGTGGTAGTTGCGAAGGTAATTCATAGGCGTTCGGCACAAAACTCTTGCAGTGTCATCAAATCGGCTATTATTACCAGTTTGGCAGCTTCTAACGAGCCCAACCTCCGTAGGCTCTTTTCTGGGGTTACACTGGAGGATGGGAATTCCTCACAGTTGCTTCGTCACATGACTTAGTTTTCACACAGTCAGATTGTCAACAAACCAATGTTGCTCGAGCCGTGGCTTTGAAACCTCCCACGCGATATCCGTCGCATATTGGTTGTTTTAGAAAAGGGCATACAGTTGGATGAACTAGCGGAATTGACTGACCAGTTGCACCACAGTTATGCTGCTTAGAAAGTGACCCAAGTGCAAGCGTTTTGCGGCCGTAAGACCTGAAGTGGCAGTTTTCACAAATATCCCTGCAGTTGGCCAGTTAAGAATGTTTGTTACTGGCACTCCCATCGTTGCGCTAAGCCCTTCCCCTTTCGTAGTTTTCAAACTAAAGCCAGTCAGGTATGTTGACGGTTGCCACTGGCCCATGTTTATGCCGCCTTTTTCATGCATTCGATCGCTCAACATCTCTCAACTTCCTCATTGATTCAGGTGCCAAGGTTAGGGTTAATCCACTCACTGGTGACATCCGTAACATCAAACCCGTGTCGTCTATTCTGCGAGCAGCTAAACGTACTGTCAAGCAGATCTGTGGAGAGAACCTACTATTCCTGGGCTGTGATCTCCATCGACAATACCATCTGACCGTGATTGTCACAGCACCCAGTTACTGAAGTTGATTTTTTCACCTCCCTCTAACTCGTGGTAGGTTCAAAGGGTCGGAAGCTGCAGGACAACAGAGCAGGTATTTGCGTACATGGAAAGCCCACATCGACTAGTTCAATTGGATTATATTCCGTATCATCAGACAACAGTTTCAAAACTCTGTTTCAACAGTGCCCACACCTCATCAATCCGTCAGGTTCATTGTCACAAGCGAAACACGCCATTTTACATCATACTGCCGCCAAAGGACCACCTACCGTCGCATGCTCTCATCGGTTACCACTAGAGAAAATCGAGGCACAAATCTGAATTCGAGAATACTATACGACTCGGTGATATTCAGCCATCCAGTAGTCCGTGAGCTCTACTCTTGCGTATGATTCCTGAAACCTCGCCCGGCGTCTGGCGTCCGTGCGAGATGCAGCTCAGACGTATTAGTAGTTCATGGACCGAGTTCTCCGTGGTGTGCGTTGTGTTTGTCCGCATCGACGACACCCTCGTAGCGAGCAAGGGCGCACATCAATACGTCATGCCTCCTTTAAGTTTTCGAACGTTTCGACCAGTTTGGCGTAATTCTAAACCAAATGACGTGTGAGTTTGACGCCAAGTCCATATATTTTTTGGGCATCGAATCAACCGTGACGGCACTGAATCCTCACTAGAGAGATTACCTGCCGCTAAGGATTGTCCACCATCGTAAAAGCATACATTGGATATCATTACTTATTGTGTTGTGTTGTATTGTTAATTATTGCTGTCTTTTTATCCAGCACTTTTTGGAACTGTTGGAATTTCCTACAGATTTTACAAAGGATAACCCCAGTTCAGAGCCTCCAGCTGACACCGCGTTTCTTGTAGCCAGAGATGCGTTATAGCAGGTGATGACCTTGGCACACATACGTGTGCGAAAGCTCGACTCCCATTTTGTAGACCGATGAACTCCAGCCAGTTTTCTGCGCGGTTTTGAAGCAGATTCTGGATGAGCAACTCCAGGCTAGATCGTTTTTCTCTGGCAAGCTTCAGCAAGCGCGAGCGGGCTATAGTAATTTCGGTTGCAAGTTGCTAATTGCCTTTCTCACCATTAAACATCTTTGTCACGTGTTGGAAGGCAGACATTTCAGTGCCTTACTTGATGACGAACCACTTATTTAGTCTTTGAAAGCCAAACCCGGCCGCTACTCTCAAGGTTAAATTCGACAGTTTGATTTCATTCCCCAGTTCACAACAGACACAAAATATATCGCAGGAGATGGAAACTCCACCGACGCCCTATCCAGAGTTGCAGTAAGTGGCCTACTCCTAACTTACAACACCAGTTTAAGGAAATCAATATGAGAACAAGACAACGACCCGGAGTTACAGTGGTGTCGCACCTCTTCTTAGTTCAAACTTTGGGAGTTGCCCTCGCCAACAGCGAAGACTCAGTAGTATGTCATACTACAGAAGTCACCCCTAATCCACTCAAGCCAATAGACTCCAGATGTTCTGTTTGTAACAACGTTCACCGCATGTCTCATCCTAGCATTCATGTCAATGTCAAGCTGGTTTTTGACCGATTAGCATGGCCAAATATGCGCAGGGACACATGAGAATGGGCAAGAACTTACCTTAACTGTCATCGCAACAAAGTCTGCCGGCATACCATCACGGCTTCCGACACATTCGTTAACTCCGACGGAAGTTTCCGTCATGCCCATTTTGACACAGTCGGGCCGTTGCCTTATTCAAAAGGTCAACAGTACATCCTAACGTGTGTTGACCGTATTACCAGATGGCCACCGTAAATACTTCTTCCCAACACGGATACCGAAGCGGTTGAGTGAGCGTACATGGACGGATAGTTCAAAATCTGTGGTGCTCTAACGACTGTAGCTACTAACAGAGGCACACAATCTCACTCAGCGCTGTTCAAAGGCTTCAGCTGGTTACTTGGAGCCAACCGGACCAAAATCACTGCGTACAATTTGGTGGCAAATGGTCTGGTAGCACTCCGCTATCGATAGTTGAAGGCTGCTTTAAAAGCACAAGTGAACCCCAGCGTTAGACCGATAATGTTATGAATTCGACCGACTGTAAAGAAGATCGGTTGCACAGCCGCAGGATTAGTTTACGGTATGACTCTTCGCTTCCTTAGCGTGCCGTTCTACGAGTCGGAAGCCTGCCAAACTAAATTTTACGCTGCAATATTTTAGGTATTCCGTGAAAAAATCCGGCCTCAACCTACCGGGCTGAAAACAGAACAAGAACACCAGTCGGAATTCGTGATTTTGTTTCCGTTCCTGTTGATCCCCTAACGCCTCCCTTCCGAAAGCCATTCCCCGCACAATTCCGTTTGCTTAGGCAATCCCCAAGTTCTTCCTGATCGACCGCAATGTATCCCATGACCCGATGAGCACTGAACGAACTAGAGTTGTCCATATTGAGCCCCACCTACATCTTCCTGTCGCTTATAAGGTAGGTCCTGCTTGCATGACTCGCATTTTACGCAGCCCATGTGTAACGATCGGCATGTGTCTCATCAGGCTAACGCACAAACCTCCGCTGATCTCCTCCGCGTTCATTCGGGCCGGTCGGTCAAACGGGCAGCAGTTTATAAAAGATGCTTTGTTCTACATTTCCTCATCTTTTCGAATGCTTTCACCCTTCTAACGCTTTGTTTCTGTGAACAGTCTACATCATTTGTCTTGGTACCAAAAAAACCCCACTTGCCTGGACTGATTCGACCATGAGATACACTCTTGGTGAGTGCGCGTTGGCTTCTAGGTACTGCTGCTCCCCTTTGTTTGGGGTTGTCTATAGTGAGTTATTCAGCGATTACGTTTTGAGCCGACTGTTTGTGTTCATACCTTGATATAGAACTACTCCCCTATATGATAGGAGACAAAATACGCCAGTTGGATCATAAAACTTTGAGACCCCGATAATGACATCATTGGAAGTTGACGGACTTACACTGAGAAATGGTGACGAATACAAGTTGATGTTGAAAAAACATCCGCTGAAGGTACCTGCACGGCAGGAGAACTCGAGGACATATTGTATCGCCTGTTAAGCTTGTAGCAACCCGATTAGTTTATTACTGTTGTAACCCTTGACTCGGTACGCTGGTTTGTCCTCGATATAATAAGACGATTGATATGAAATACGGTCATGCTCCTTGATGTAATTAACACGGCAATTTTGGTCCCGAAAATACGCGGCGGTCCCCGTTAATTACGCCCAAGACAAACCAAAAGACGGGTGCAAAAAACAACTTCGTTCGGCCCCGAAACGTGTGCAACAAGGAGAAAAATTGCATGGTATTTATAGGATGCATGGTGACCTACCAACATTCTCGAATCAGAAAACCGAAGGGCGGACACCAAAAAAGCAGTTAAGGTCACTAAACCACCAATGAGCGTAGCGGAATAAAGGCCAGGTAATTAAAAAATTAGTGGAGGTCACCTCTGGAATGTTCACGACATTTCCGCTTATTATGATAGGATAGGATCATCTTCTCGAGGAAGGAGGCGGTTTTGGACGGAAACAATGGGTTCCTCTAACAATTACTAACTATGTTAGTTACAAGTGTCGCTTGTGCCCTTTTGTTTCTACCTTTTGTATGTGCCTGAACGTTTTTTTAAACGAATGTCGATACCGACAAGTGCTCCATACTCTGGAAAATGCAGCTCACGTCGAGCGCGCTGACCTTTCTTTCCATCGCGTTAGCGTTTCGCCTTGTTGCTCGCTCACTCCCACATAGCCTTCGCGTGTCGAAAACATGTTCCTTGTTCATTCGTTACGTTATTCTTAACCGGCCGACTTTGGTCCATTTGATTCTACGAGCTTTGCAAAAATATAAATGGAAGATGCTTGTTTCTAAAGACCACCTGATGAAGAGACAAACGATTCGATAGTGACTTAAAACACACAGACTCTATGGGTAGAATTCTTACCCGTCGGTTAAGGGGTTTTACTAGGTGTATTCCAAGATGCCACGAGTACAACTATTATAGATATAGATATCACTGCAGACTATGAAGATGATGTTGTTCTTTATACTTCTGCTGACTCTCGCAATGAGTACCGCCTGTCCTTTCTGTTAAACCGTTATTCTGCTTCGAACTTAATCACTAACCAAAAGAGGTGTGATATTTTAGATTATCCTTTCTCACTTTAATGTGTACGTGCACTAAATTAACGATTTCAAACAAATACCAGACGTAAAATAAGAATGCAAATAACACAGGGTGATCAAACGTATATTGTAAGATAAATACAGTGAGTCTCGACCGACGCTGAACGCCACTGATACACCAAACTAGCTAGGGGAGTTGAGAGTCCGACCGTCAAGCGCACGAGCAGACCGGACTTGTGTGTGGCGCCACGGACGCGCACAGGTCAGTAAATACGCAAACAAACACGATCGCAGGCAGGAAGCGGACGGTAGGCAAAGATCCTTACGACTCTGTGTAAAATGTGAACCAGGATTTTGAGAAGAATTTTGAACATCGTACAGCAGGCAGACAAGAGTTTTATCCAGATTACTACATAGCTCACCCCTAAAAGGGTACTGCGTACGTAACCATTTGATCTACGTGAGGACTAGTTGTGGCCAGCCATCCTTGGCCTGATCTAATCCATGCCGCACCAGTTTGACGGTAGTACTGCAATCCCCGGACGCAACAGGCTAGGGAATACTGATGCCACCGTCTTCAATCGAGGTTTACGACCCTTAGGTCGAATAGTAAATACATCGTTCTCACCCGACTCACACGAACTCCGTTCTGTCGTTGGTGCACTCCACTATTACTCAGATTTTATTCCCAAATTTACCTGTAGAGACCCACTTGGTTTGCCACGTTTTCCAACTACCTTGCTACTTGTTTACATTGCTGGCATTATTAGCATTGCTTGGTTGCATGTCTGCACCCTCGTTTGTTTAATTGTCCAAGGTCATAAAAACAAGAACTTCCGGTCGCTTGCCAGCTGGTTGGTCGTGTTCTGACTTTTGTCGTGCTTCACATACAGTTCATCTTCCCAGTCTACTTGCAATTGAAGCCGTCATCCGTTATTAGGTTTTCTGGTTTAACTATTGTGGAGAATAGGCACGGTTATAAACGTAGAAAACGTTTCCGTTCTTCATAATTTGGTGAACCCGATTATTATGCACTATCCTTTCAGCTTTTATTTCACGGTCCACTGCAAGGGATTAACAGACTCGGTAAACCGTTTCCAATACTGAGAATTTATTCGACAATAGTTATATTCGTTCATATATTTGTGCCTAAGTTTTCGTTGATTTTTACATTGAGTATATATACTGATTTCCGCTTTGCTTTGCAATGGACTCAGAACAGAAGGGGAGGGCTGATGCAGTCACAAATACTGTTCCACAATTCTTAGATGTGAAACACGCTTTGTCGTTTTTGTACCTAGAGGCGGGGTTATACAACCAGCGCCTCAAGGCGGATGAGCCAATTTTTGGCCAGGATTCACAAAGATGTAACAATGCAGGTGCGTGACCTCCCGCTGGATTTACCCACGGAACGTAGAAGCCTTCAAGGAAGCCGTTATCAAACGGATGGCACCGTCTGATAGATCAAGGCTACAACAGCTCTTTAGAGATCTGAAGCTGGGAGACAAGCGACCGTCTGACGTGTTGTTTCAAATGCAGCAGCTGCTGAGATCCTCATCCGTAGATGGGGCACTTCTTGAGAAGTCGATGACAACTTCTCCCGGTCAGCACACAAGCTATCCTTACAGCAGTCTTTGCTGGACACGTCAAAACTCGCAGATGAGATTCAGGACCATTTTACTTGTTCCAATGTCTCCATCACAGCGCTGACCGGTCCCACAACAGAATTTATTGAGAATCCTACCTTTTCAGCATCGCAGCAACCACCTCGTCCGCCACCGCCAGGTGATTAGCGCGCAATTTGGACGGAGACTGCAGCCATTCGGCGAGGTTTCCCCATCTCAAGACACGTTCTTCCCGGGTCGACGTCGGAGCAAGCCCCCGCGTAGACACCCTCAGTGATTTGTGTTGGTATTACAACATGTTCGGCAATCTGGCGAGACGTTGCATCGCTTTTTTTAAGTACTTCAACCAAGGAGGCTCCCAAGCCGACCCGTAGTAGCGACAAACGCGGCCGGAGCCATCCCTAACAGTCGCTTTTTCTACTTAACGAATTTAAATTCGGGGATCATTTTCCTGGTCAATATCAGGACAAAAGTCAACGTGGTTCGCCCACGTACCGGCGGAGCGATTCCCTCTTCTTTACTTATGATTCGTGCCGCCAACGTCACACCTATTCTCATCTATGGTCAACACTTACTTGAGCTTTACCTCAGTCTTTGGCGAACTTTTGGCTGGGCTTTCGCAGTTGCAGCGGTACCCTTCGCTATTTTAAGGATAAATTTTCTTCAGCATTTCGACCTCGCTGTCGATGCACAAAGTCGGAAGCTGATCAATTCCCACAGAAAATTAGCATCAGCGGCACCCAGGCGTATTCACGGGCCGTCAGTTCTCTTATACTTCAACCTGAAACCCCTCAGCCGTACGCATCCTAATTTTTAGGTTTCCCACAGCACATTCGACGAACTTAAATTATCTAGAGCGGAATGTGGACACATGCTAGAATTGTGGGTAATCCGTCCTTCTAAAAATCCATGGATCTCTCCACTTCACGTGATCTCTAGGAATTCAAGTCACTGGCGCCCTTGTGGCGATTGTCTTGTCATCAACAGGGTCACGGTTCCCGATAGATATCAAATCCCTTACATACAAGACCTGATAGCTTGTCTTTCTGGCAAAAAACAATCAACAAGGTTGATCTAGCTCATGCCTATCATCAGATCCCAGTAGAGGAGACGGTATCTCCCTAAGGCTGTTATCACGTCTTTTGGCTCATTCGAATTTCTTTGAGTGCCATTTGGCCTTAGCAACGCTGCACAAACCTTCTAGCGTTTCCTCCACGGAGTGTACTGAGGCTTGGATTCCGTCTACTCTTACTTAGTTGACATATCAGTGGCTAGTTCTTCCCAAGAAAAAACATCTGCAGCATCTCCATTCCTGTTCGCTACGTTAGCTCAGCACGGAGTAACTGTCAACTCAACCAAATAGAAACTTGGAAAAGGTAGCATAGAATTGTTAGACCACATGAGTTCCTCTTCCGGTATTCAGGTTTTGGCAGCAAAGTTAAGTGCCGTCAATCATTCACCTGAGCCACCATCTTTTAAGCACCTCCGACTTTTGCCGGCCTAGTTAATCACTACCGCTGGTTTTCCCCCACTGTATACAACTCCTGCCACCCCTCGCGGACTTTTTAGCTTAATTCGTGCTTTGTATGCGGCTGATGACCTACAGTTCTGAATTTTAGGAGCACTCTTAAAGCTTAGAATACATTGTTCATACTTTTGCGGCATGTTCCTGCTGCACAATATTGAGGGTATTTGAGCAATTGCGGTTATGTACAGTTAAGCTGCTTAGCATAATTTGCATGCGAAGTCTGTTATCTCATCCGGGGAAGATGGTCGTTGTTTGAATTTTATGGCCGACAAGCCTGTAGTGACCAGGGATAGTGTGGTTTCTCCAAGGATTCCATCTGCAACCGTGTTTTATTGCTCGTCTCTTCTGGGGGCATTATTCTGTGTACGCCTACTATAGGAGGCCTTATATTAACTCAGTGCTGCTTTCTTTTACCGTGCAACTAATTACACGAAGCGAAAGCTTGCTCCCCTAATGTCTCACCCACCACTTCATTCTTCAAGATCGTTTAACCTTGTAGAGTCACTCTTGGTTTGTCACGTTTTCCAACAATTTTGCTATTTATTTTGATTGCTGACATTACTGACATTGTTTGGTTGCATGTCTATATTTTCTCGTTTGTTCGACCGTCCAAGGTCACGATTACAATTGTAATTTCCGGTTGCTAGCTACTGGTTTGTCACGCTTTGCTTACAGCTTGCTTTCCCCGTCTCCTTGCAATAAACATTGTCCCATAATCGGTTTTTCTAGTTTACTTAGGGTGGAGAATAGGCAGGATTCTAGACAGAAACGTTCCAGTCTTCTACAGCCTGGAGTTTTTCGAGCGTTGTTTAACGCACTCGAAGTTTCCAAGCTCTTCTTGCCTGGCGTGCTTTTAACTGTGGCCGAGTGAGCTGAAGCCTAGTTCGCGTTTATCTTCTTCTCTTGGTTGTTGCCGTTGGCCCCATATTAGGCTAAAACTAAATGCCTATCATATTTCTTAACGTTGCTGGAAATATACGGTTTGTTTTCAAGCTCTAACGCTTCCTTTCAGTTCGATGCCCGATAGGATTACGTTTCAACAGCTCTTCAGAAAAGGCGTTTCAAATTGTTAGTGGACGATGGTCGAGCGCATACCCACTTGTCCACTACAAGCCTAAGCTCTTAACTGGTCACCACTAACTTTCAGTGATCGCTACAACCTCCCGACCAGTCCCCAATAACTCTCAAACTGACATTATGAGCCCTATTAAACAAACAAAAATATACCAGTCATGTCGTTCCAATAAGATAGCTTTCACTGCAGTCAGAATTGCACAGTCAAATTGTGATATATCAGCGAGGACCATACGTACATATATGAAGTGTTATAAAGACAAAGAAGTATTCATTAAAAACGATGCGTTCCATTACTTAATGTTTGTCTTTATTTCATACGTGAAGTTCGAATACATGACTGTGCGTAAGATGGAACTACACATAATTCATGATGATCGGTTAGGACATTCGATGTGTGGCAAGAAAATAAGGGGCTACGGTTAATCAGTTTTCACCAAAAACGCGGTTTAACTTGTCGCATTACAACGGGTATCCAGTTTGGTGATTTTATTTCATAACTAATCTAGAATAAACAAAGAATGGCAACGGTTTAAAACAATCGGTTTCAGTTTGTACAAACGGACACGCGGGATCAGATAGTGTGATGTGGTTTGTAGTGGTCTGCGGATTTGGCGCCATTCAATCAAAGTACCTCTTTCTGTTTTAAAAAGGACGATTGCTCTTTGCGTTTTTTGATGTGTGGTTGTTTTTCGGTGAGCTGAAGTGAACCGATGCTCCACTTGGTCGTCTTGAGTCATTTGCGTTCGGTGACATACCTGCCGGCGAGATAGTTGGCGTCGGAATGATGGTCGGACTTAACGTGTTTCCTGATGTCAAATTTGGTTTGGCATGACAGAGTAAAGCCTTCAATTCATCCGAGTCCACCAGAGTAGCCAAACTACAGAAATGCAAGAATGAAGACAGATCACTTCATGAGGTGTCATGAAAGAAAAAAATTTAAACAGTAATTTTGGATACAAAAACCGTAGCCACAACTTCATTCAAATGTCTTTACAGCGATACGGTACTCCGTTTGATGGTGCAGCTAATATAGTCGACCATCTACCGTGATCCATTCTTAATAAATTCTCGGCTACGTTCCTTGTATCGGCTAGTGTAGGGCTTTCCAAATATTGGATTCAAGGTAGCTACTCTGACATCTACCGGAGCCACCAGACTAATGATGAATGAACAAGGCTCAACAAATTAACATCGCAAATGCATACAAACACCGTGTAATATCAGTAAAGTTTTAAGTAGTAGATTCATGGTAATACCAGAAGTCTTGTTGAAATAGTTTTAAGTATGATCATCCGTGCTTCGTCGTCTAATCCCCCGTTTGAAAGTTGTACTTCGCTGTTTATCACACTATGACTGGTTAATGTAGTCGAAGACGGTTATCTGGAAATAAAATTAGCCATCAGAGTTATGGTATTTTAAACTTTGAACTGATAGACCTCTAGAATCACTCGACGAGGTTAATAAATACAGAGCGCGCATGAAACCTGGCCCTCTAATGCAAAGACGTTTTATGACAACCGGCCGCAATCCAATCTAACATGATTGTTTACGGTCTCAATAGATGCTGAAAAATGAATGTCGTGGCAAGGATATGCACTCCTGACGAGCTCTGATGAGAACGAAACTAGAGTCTAGTGTTTCTTCTCGAAAGAGGCTGGCTGCAAAGTCTATCTGAANAGAACGAAACTAGAGTCTAGTGTTTCTTCTCGAAAGAGGCTGGCTGCAAAGTCTATCTGAATGCAAACGCTGCGATCAAATGTGAGTGATGTCCAAACTGAAAATAAACCACATACCCGAATGCTCATCAGAAATGTCGAAATATTGTGAAAATCTAAAGATCGGTCAATGAGTAGAATGCGCAATTCATTTTAAGCAGTTAACTGCTGATCTCCGGTTGTCGTAAATTTAACTGTGCAACTGTACGACTCGCTTACCTTATCCATCTGCACGTTTAACATTCCGTATGGTTAGAGTTGTACAAAATGTGTGGATGAAGTATATGTCTTATCATACGTCGCAGCAATCCGGCATTCAAGTGACCCACACGGAAATGATGTTCTAAACTATGTATACCTTGTAACTGAATTTGTGCAAGTTATGATGAGGATATCAAGGTGTGTTACACTAAACAGGATTATCGTCATTAGTAGGATTTTTGTGACTGAATCACTGTTAATCATATTAATTTATCTGAAACACACTCTGTTCACGCGTCCAGATGCGACAGATAACCGTAATCGTTATCAGTTCGTTTGCACCTTGTTTCTGCAGGTTTCAATAAAATACAAACACCTTTGGTATCTCTTTCAATATACGCATGCTGTATACGCCATGTGATTTTTCGTACATATGTATTCGAGCATATATCACTCGACAGTCGACAATAGATGACCACATAGTGACAACCGAAAGCCTAAGGACAGAACGTGGGTGTGGTCAATCGAATGTGTTTAATTCTTCCCTTCAGCGACTATTAAGACCAATAGACGCAACATTTGGTTAGCTCGCCAGGCTGCTGATTTTATGGAAAGTGTTTGACAGCAGTTAGACATACTGGTTACTGCTAGTTCACTCTACGAAACAAAAGAAATGAATACTGGCCGTGACAGCTTCAAGAAATTAACACATTATACATTTACGGGTGATTAATTTTGTAAGTAAAAGTCACCTTTCGTTGGACTCTGTAAACCTGAAAGTACAGATAATTTTGGGGATACAAACAGATACTCAACGTGTTCGACCGGATTATACTGCATGCTGACGAACTGTGGATTACACTGGATCCTGTCTTACAAACATAGCCTTATCCACTCGCCGCCTTTACATAAAAAGTTATTCCGAAGTATGGGTTCCAGAACTTTTATTGTGTGTGTAATAATCTAGCTTGATAATTTTACGCTGAGCAGGGAAATTTTTAGAAATTTACCCTAGCGTGTTCATTTAAAGTGTACACTGGCCTTTGACTCAACGTACAAACATGTAGTTACCTGACATATAAGTGCTGATGTCTAGGCACTGGAAATATGAGGTGACGCAAACTGTCAACACCGTGAGCTTACCCGTGATTTTCACCTCTGAAATAAAAAGAAGGACACAGAAGTGCAGTTTTCGAATGAAATACAGGTGCGTTAATGTAATCAGACGGTAAGACAACTTGTGAACTGAAATTTTACACCTACGATAGTACGAGTCTTAAACCTGGTAAAATTATAATTAGCGTCCGGAATGACGTTTCATGAATTTCACGAATACAACTACATTTAATGCAGTCGAACAAGTTTCGCAACGAAAGGTGGAATTTCCATACTTTACAGAGTGCACTGACGTGCTCACCAGTGTTAGTCAGGATGACGTGAACGAATATGCACACTGAAGACTGCCTCACAGTTTTTCTAACATGTTTTGACTGAAAATCATTTGCATCGTAAATGATGTGCCCAATGCTCATTGTGACTGTTGCATTTTACTGGTACCACTGAATTTTCACACACTATGCCGCACCGTTGTAACTAAATTCGGGGTTTAGAAAGTGATCGGATATGACAGTCATTCAGTTCGACAGAGCAGCTTATGAAGTTTTGGGAATGTCTAATTCAGAGTTCGTTTTTCTTGAGACAATTTCAATTCGGCCTGAAATGCACATCATGACTAATTATTTCCTATGGTTCACAACCAAGAACATGTGATATGTACGCTAGATGAGACAAGGTCCATAACATACAAGATAAGCGACCGAGTCGGAGATATTACTGTTCCGAGATTCATTATGACATCTCATTGTGGTTGTGGGACATGGTCAAAGCCCCCAATGACTGGATCACAGACAACGAGGGAGATCAAACGGATTATCGTTGAGCGGACATGGTTCAACGAGCGGGAGGTGAGAAGTGGAAATTCGGAAGATAACTCGTCACTCACAAGGGACGGAATTTGACGGTTACGCACAGGACGTTCAAATTTAAATTTCGTCGAGTTGTGGATTAACATTAATACGAGCGCCCAGGGAGATTGGCAGACTGCAAACGGGATATTGAAGGTATTGCTTTATTCTGAAGTCTGTTGCGGGGGTTTCGTAAAGCGAAAAAATGCAGTGAAGTTGCTTTGGCTAAGCTCAGTCACAGACAGAGACGCATGGGATTGGTTGATAGAATTTGAAGTAATTTCCTTCTGAAGCTGATTGGATGACGGTATAAATTCGTTAAGAGGATTAATGATACTGTTTGCCAGACAGGTCTTGGTTAGACAGACTAAGGCCGCAGTGCTGTATGAATGCACGCAGCACTGGTTAAGGAGTTTAATGAAGAACCAGACATACAGCGGGTAGTGGGCTGACTTTGTGGTGGTGGGTTTTGCAACGGTCGAGACCTGCAGCCCAATATCAGCATATTGTACGGTAGCCAGCTCTGCCTCTGCGGGCGAGGGGATGAAGATGTGTGTGATAGAGATTCAGTTGGAGATTACATCCTGAAATTGCTGGGGATAGTGCGGACGACCGAATCTTGTGAGATCATTGATACTGGCTGACTGGTCGAAAGTACACAGCGTCTGTCATAGGTAAGGGAGTCTGGAGGTCAAGGAAAACCTCGAGAAAAAAATTTTCTGGCTGGCATGAACAGTGGGAAGTTAGCAAATGAATGCGGAACCAAACACATTAAAAACAAAATGAGGATATGAAGTATCCCACAGCAACCGTTGTTTTATGTGCAGCAGAGTTTAACATTCTGCCGCCATTTTTCTGACAAACGTTTTCCTGCTTGCTTTTTCCCAGTTTCGGTGGGCCAAGAGGGTTTTCACACACATAAATACTGACCAGGGCGAGCAAAAGATCGCAGTGGTGATTACGGGGGCTTAATCGTCGATGACAAGCCAGATGAAAGAAATGAAATTGCTGCCAGAGGGACAGTGTCACTAGCACTGGAAACTCAGAGTATTGGAACTCGGAGAGGCAGTATTAGACTACCTCACACAAAGCTAGTTAACAACGACATAATGGCGACGGTAATGAGTGAGCACCTGTTGCATCGGTTGAAGAGAAACGTAGAGTTAGGGAACAAAGAAACATACGCTAGTAAAGGTGCTAGAAAATTTTGTCCTGACAAGTCAAAACAGCCGTTTCGGGTGCGTAGTTTTGTCTTCAAGTCTAGGCTAAAATACTCAGCTGGATCCAGTAGGTACTGTGTTGGTGAGTCCTTCAGCCTAATTTTTTTTTCTTAAAATAGATGGTGATTACGGATTCTGCAAATGGATCGAACATCCGAATAATACGCAATTGTTTGCAGAATGCATACTAACACAGGAGAATATCACCCATGCTGATTCCAAAGGGAGAAAGGCAGTTAAATAATTTGTCGGAAGAGGTAATAGTGTGGTGGATTGCCAGGTCGGGGGTGCGAGTTTTCGAACGTAACTCCCCCCCCCACGTTGAGGTATTCGGCCGAGCGTTCGAAAACTCGCACCCCCGACCTGGCAATCCACCACAATAGGGCAACAGAAACAAGTTTTTGATCTACGATCGGTCTTCACATACTTCCTGAAGAAGCGAATGAGTTGTATTTTGCCCGTTCGCGCTTGGTAAGATGTGAGGGTTCCTTGTCACTAAACTGAACGAAGACTGTACGTTGAATAAACTCCAGTGTTACCAAATTTACGGCCTGAGAACAAGTTTTATTGATTGCGAAATTCTACAGATCCCAGCACTGTTATCAAAAGAGTTTGATATCTGAAACAAACTTAACACTTCCTTCATAATTCCACGTTTATTTTAACCCCGTTATTTGTGCAACATTGAGGATGTCAAAACAAACTACCGATGACCTGAATCCATTGTTGTTACGACCATTATTACAGCTGTAATTGCTCGTGATAAGTAGTCAAGAAGAAGAAGAGACAACTGTGAAAAATCCTTACTTCGGAACTCGAACTATCGACCGAAATAACTCCCTCAAAATTGAAAAAATGTATAAAAACAGAGCTGCGAAGTCAGGCTAGGTGCTCAGAAATTTCGCATTTGGATTTAGCTACTCACCCAACCCATTGCGTCGTATGGAATACACCAGATGATTAACTTCAAGACAGGAGTTCTCAAACCGTTTACGCGGTACTCTACGAACGCCAATGACAAAAGTTCGAGCCCATCATTGTAGTTGAGTCCCATTGTGACCCTTCTGCACTCAAGATATGGTTTCGTGGTTCAGCTGATAGAGCACATTCTACTCAATGAGCTTGAATTTCATGCCCACGGTTCGAGTTCATCCAGGCCCAGATTTTTGAAATTGGGTCTCATCTGAGTTAAATGTGAACAATTTGTTTGGTAAGTCCCAAATTTTTCTTGTTTACGTACCTATGTCTCCCCACGTATGATGTTACTAATCATCAGTCGAGTGAGAAGTTGAATTAATATGAGCAACATATTTCATTTGTCAAGGAGCATCTCGTTTGATTCGTAAAACTCCTTACTGCTAGAACACTCCTCAGTTAACACATAGAGAATGAAAACTACTCATACGAAGCTTGTTTTATATAATTATCGCAATTACTGCCATCCCCGTTTTTACGAGTTTTAGTTATCTGAAACTCTTTTGAACAGTACACAGTATTTCCTAGACACACTAAGTGAAACTGAATGAACACACAGTGTGCTGTTAACCGTCCTAATGGCAGAAGCTGAGGGTACTTTTTGTGCTCTTCAACTACTATTCGGTCCCGATGAAGTGGCACATCTTGTGGAAATAACCAGAGAGAAGAAGTGATACATAGGCTGTGAAACTGAAGTAAACTGACACGTCTGTTGGTTATCTGCGAGCGTGGCCTACCAAACACACTGGGATAGACAAACGCGAATATGCGTGAGGATGAGTGAATTGTGTAGTATGATGCAACCTCCGTAATAAAAAACTATAGTCTGCCAACGAGGTGACATCATCATTGTGTAGGAGCTTGGTCGTGAAGATCAAAACTTGGACTTGACGACCTAGAACATTGTGGTTTGCGCTGCGCTGAACATTTCAGTCCAGCATGAGTATCTATAATGCATTGGGACGTCGTAATCTCTCCGCATCGCTGGTTTGAATGCTTTTACTGGAAAGTGAACTGTCTAAGAAGAATGCGTATACTGTTCGATACGGTTACTCGTTGCCAGCCTACCCAAGCTGTGTTTGAGCGTTTTCTACACTGTGTTCCCTGCCGTCTCTATAAAGGTAGCTTGTTATCTGTCGTCTAAACTTGTTTCATAAAAGCTGGCCTTAGACGGCCTTAGGTGAGATCATCAGCTTATCGTTCAGTTCATTCCTTATTGTGCAACAGTAACTAACCATCGAGGCGCTGGATCTGGAAGGTTGTCTTAGTCAGAGAAGTAAACTGTCATCCATAAAATACCCGGTGGATTCCTAAAAGTATTACTAATGTGTAATGTGGCAGATTTATGGCTTGAGATGAGACCCAACTGTAAAAATTCAGGGGTTCGGCTGAATTCGAGCCGGTGATAGGAACAGCATGTCTCAACGCGGCAACTGTTCTACCAACTTAACTACGAAGTCTCACCAATAGCCCGGAAATTTCACAGTTGGACTTTGTTACCCACCCGTAGCTTGGATTCCTAAAAGTGACTGCTGGTCAACTTTATTGTGAACTGTAGTACCGTAGCACAGAGGACACTTAACGACCGGATTAATGTGGATAGTGAAGCGGTATATTTGTAGAAGTACTCTTCGCAAACTTGGAAAGATGTTAGTTGGATCACTGTCGACTACGTGTGAGGAAAGGGGACGGATTTTAGCGGCAGAAGTATTATGATTGAAACCACTCAGTGTGAAAATGCATCTGCTTAGAACCGATCGCCACATATGATTCACATCCACCTAATTGCCAGTGATCACTCTCGACCAGTTACCAGATATGTTTAATTAAGTAATGTTGTGAATCCCGAAGGCGGATGATACAGAGGTTATTTTACTGCAGAAACCAATACATCACTTAAGCGTCTCAACGGGACTAGGAACAAAAACACTCATTTGCACACCGCACTCTTCTGAGAATGCTCCAGTCGCTTCGGACACCATGTCTCAGTTCCAACATGTGGCGAAAGTCATTAAATGTCATTCTGCCTTCCAACGATTCTTCCCACATGTTTCCCGTATTTATCCCGCGATCATTTCGATCCATGCGGCTACTGAATAGTGGTGTGAGTAGCATGGTGCGACCGTCCATCCTCACTACAGTAAATCCCTGATTAATCCACAACGAGTTAAAATCGAACGAGATGTCGGTTTCGCAACGTTTAAATCCATTCGGAGAGCCTTCATCAATCGATTTAAATCGGAAATTTCATATCGTACAAGCTCCAAATAAGGTAGTCATCAACCGGTACGTGTTTGTGTGTTCAACATACGGTGTGTAGATAGGCTACCAGTGGGATGTATAGATTCATGATCCTCCTGAGTTCATCATGTGACGATCCCAGGTACAAACAAGAAGAGGTAGCTATTGCATATTGTGTTTGTGCGTGATATACTTAGACTTCTGCTTATGGAACAGGTTTTAAATGGAAATTTATGACAGAATGATTCCGGTTCTTACCATACAAATTCAAATCGGGACTTACTCATGCATCTCAGGTGGAATCGGTAGCGGTTTGGTGAAACCTTCCTTGCCGACCAGCCAGAAGGAATCGACTTTACCTTTGCCCTTTAGTTCTACTTTGCCACGTAATTCCAGATGATAACCACCCAGTTCATCTAGTATTTCTTTGGTGGTAGGACTCACATGTATGCGAAATGCTGAACACAATTAGATTAGAGTTGAGATTACTTTCTTGTAGACAACAACAGTTTACAATTAGAGAAATAGTTGCTCGTGAACTACGGTTACCAAGCTGCGTTATATCTCTGGTAAATCAAAAATTCGGTTGTTTTGGTGACTGAAAATGTTAACATACTGACGCATACGGCCTTACAACTTTTAGATAAAGAAACTACTCTCACGTTTATGGAAGTTGGATGATATGCAGAACAATTGGGTGAATAAGTGGGGGGAGGTGTTACGCTTTAGCGATATCAGAGAATAATGGATTCAAGATAACTAGATAGATTCCTTTAACTTAACTCTACACGCTCTTGGAAGTTGTTCGAACAGGATATGCTGTCGCATTAAACTGGAGTCGCACTGGTGTAAAGGGAAACATAGGCTTTTGGAAAACATAGTAGCCGAACTGTGATTGGGGAAGAGCAGCCATGAACGAATCCATCACGGTGTGATTATGATCACTGGCCGGAAACCTGAATGAAACCTAGTGATGTGTCAAACAACGATGTACGTTAGAAAACGATGAGCAATTTCTCGTTCTCCACGGATTGTGTGGCAATGTCTCAACTATTTGCGAAAGGTATGCTTTCAGTCGCTTACGCTGGATGTACGCGGGCACTTGGTCCCCCGTGGAGCGGATGTTGTACACCAGTGGGCGTAGCGATCAATGAGTTAGTTTCCTCTACTTCCGATGAAAGTGCTCACAACAACCTAAGACTGATTAGTGACAGCCCCGTGGTTACGTTGAACTACTTGTCCATTTGATCACTGCGTTTGGCAATGTGAATGAAGACGTGGAACGGTTGTCGTGGATCTTTCTGACAAGAGCGGCATATCGATCTGGTTACTTGCTGAACAATTTGACCTGTGAAGTTATCTGTGAAGTCAACGAGATGATGAAACCAGGTCGGACGTTTCCGTCTGTAAAGCTTGAAAACCATATAACAAATGAAAACATCTACATGTACACAATACGGACACTCTCTCGAGTTCCTTGGGTGGTGGATGTGTGATGCAGCACGGCAACAGTGATTAAGCTGCCTGATCAAAGTGTGACAGTCGCTTAGATGTTAGTCATTACGGTGCTACGGGTTGATTCATCATTAATCACGGCTTTCACATTCCCATTGACTTTTCCGTCGGATCCAAATCACTAGACACACGAGGTACACTCTCGTTAGAGCCGATAAGCACTGTAAATTTTTGAATCCCCTTGCCCACAATGTGTTCAGATGGTCTCAATTGTTCCATGGTCCTTTCAGTGAACTTTCGGCAAAATGGCTGACAATTACTGTCATCCAGACAATCAGGCGGGACCTGTGTCACAGTTGAACTCTGTATCCAGTTCACACATTCCCAGTTATCAGGTTTCATAACAACGATAGATTGACAGCTCAGACCTCATCTATGTACATCCACTCATCCAAAAACATCATTCACGGTCGTTGGGGTACAAGAAGGAATAGTCGGTCAAAAGTACTTTATTCGCTCATTTGGCTGAAGTCGGACACTGATCAAACCGTCCGAGCGGTGAATCGCGTGCTGAGCAACTTATCAAAAGCCGACTGATTGGAAACACTTTATATCGCCCAGGCTGTCGGAACCAGGCTGTTTGATCCAGTATTGTCACCAAAAGCACCTACCAGGGCCACAAATCCACCGCAGTGACGACCAACCTGAGATGTCAAACCAATGGACGAATATGATGTAATAGACTCATCAAGCCATCGCCAATTGATTGACCAGTGATTTAGTTTTTCTGTAATAATCCCGATCGATATGTCGTCAAAACTCTATTAACTGTCAGTATATTTGTACCGGCCTGAAGGTGAATTATCAAAAATACATGTTCACCCATGTTTTTATCCTCAAAAAGCAACTGCTTTGGCGTAATCTCCTATAGGTCAAAGGTTGACACATGTATACAGACATGTGTGTACTTTCAACGAGAATGAAACACAAATCCGCTGATCGTTACCCGTGTACCGTATGCATCACCCTGTCTCCATACATGTCCAACCTGTAAAACAGACTCGTTTATTTCGACGCAAGTGGCAAAATTTAATGTCTGATCTTTTTATATGTGGGTACTAAGCTACACCGGCTTGAAATTAGACCAATATGAGAATGTTGTCAAGCTGAGTTAGTGAACAACGGCAACAGCTCGCACAACTGCCCCGGGGAGTTTAAATCAACCACAGTATCACAAATTTCAGAAAGTAAATGAACTTCAGCGAATACAAGCATATCACATATACTTACCTGCCCCAGTCGATTCCATTCTGGACGCCGTGTTCACCGTGTCACCGAATAGGCAATAACGTGGCATGGTCAATCCAACTACACCAGCAACGCACGATCCTGTTAGGAGCAATTAAAATCACACTCCACTTAACGTGATATTCACGAATTTCGTCAACCACAAGTGTGCTTCATCTCTTTTTCAAATTGGTCATTCAGTTAAAGGTAACTTCATAAAACGATTCTTACCGGAATGTAATCCGATTCGCAAACGGAGTGGCATAGTCGGCATATGACGAATGACAAAGGTACCACATTGACTGAGTAAATCCAACGCCATAGTTGCTGTTTCACCAGCATGCAGGCGACCATTTCGAATAGGCAACCCTGAAACAACCATATAAGCGTCTCCGATGGTTTCAACCTGGAACAAACACCGCAGATGACTGTTGGTAAAGTGAGTTTCGTTTGAGGGCAAATAGTACCACAAAGCCAAAACAGTTGTGTGAGATCTCAAGAACGAATAAACTGCCTTCTAAGAAACTGTTTCCATATATTTGCTCTGAGTGCTAGCTCTCCTGGGGAATTAGATTAGAAGTTGTATGTTAATTATTTAACCCTCCATTGACTGCTTAATATAAGCCGGCTGTGATAAGCTGTGACCGTTGTGAGTCAAATACATGGTTGGCACCATCCGATTCGGATTAGCCTGTCACAGTGACCGAAGCCAAAGGACACCTGCGCTTAGCCATCACTGCAACTGGCTTGCGCTGGACCAATTGCAGTTCCACCAACACACCACATATCCAGTGTAAACCCGAAGGAATAAGACTGGGAGGTGTGCTAGTGGGGCCTTTCTGTCCAGCCGGCCAATGCTGGTCAGCCAGTTGATTGGCTAATAAGGAGGAAAAACACTTATCTCTCGAAAAGTAAACAGAGAGAGGCTGCAATGACGAGATCTACACTGAGAAGAAAGATTTTTGAAGTGTAATACAAGAAGCGTTGCAGTATAGGATTGCAGGTTAGTGCATCCCAAAGAAGATGGGGATGAAAAGCAAAGTTCTCGTTCAACTACGAAAAGCCAAGCAGAACATTCATCATACAATGCACCAACAAAGTCAAAGAAAAGAATGAATAGAAGACCACAGACACTCACGTATCCGCTTTTTGTCTGGCTGCTCCCCTTCGGCCAATCTGACAAGGTTGAACCCGCAAGGACCGAAGTCACAGTCAGCACAGACCTTAGGATCAAAACAGCACGCAAGCCTGACCACCACTCCAAGGTAGCAGAAAGGGTCAGGAGTCATATACATATTACGTGATTCACGAACTTACTTTGTATACATCGTAATAGTCGATCGTAGAGTCAAACATGGTGTATAAATCATTCAGTAGATCAACCACTTGAAGAGGTGTTGACAGCGCGGATATCGTGGTGAACCCGACAATGTCGCTGAAATAAATGGTGACTTCGTCAAACGATTCCGGTTCCACCGGTTTCCCAGACATGAGCGTCTCGGCAACCACTCTGAAAAAAGGAACAAATCATTCGGGAAAAATGTGTGAATGACTTTTAAGCAAACAGAAGAGAGTGGGGTACGATGGTAACTAGATCAGATACCAAAGCACATATTAGGAAATGAGATTTTTTCGCAACATTTGTTTCACATTCGAAATGGCAGGTTAATTTGCTTAAACCAACTGTTTGGGAACAACAAATAAAATGTTTTGTACATTTATGTTGACAGCACTGCAACAAAAATGTCGAGGTTAGTGATCACTTGTTTTCGTGTTACTTGATAACGGAACAAATCGAACATACAACGGTGATGATACATGTGCCATTCCACCTCGATGAACAACGGAGGGAACAGGATTTCACTCCATGCGAATGTTGGTTGTCCAACGTCGTTAATACAATTCTATCCAACAAACAAAGCGCAGTCTAACTGCACGGCATGCCGTGACCGATTAATTTATTTGGAGGTGCATGCCAATGCCGGTGTTAAATAAATAAATAAATAAATAAATAAATAAATAAATAAATAAATAAATAAATAAATAAGCTTCAAGTTGACCTAATTCACTCGACCACAACTTGTAGTCTTGCAAAATGAAATATCACAGCTACGAAGCATTTTCATTCGTCACTATACATTGAAGTATGAACGTACTCTAGAATGAACCTTTGCACGTGCACATCCTTAAAGTCCTTAGAAGAAAAGAGAATAGCTCACAGCAATTTCACCCAAATTCTGCCTTGCATTGTTTAAGATAATTTTAAACTTCAGAGAACATTTTGTGAAATGTTGCAGATCATCTTACGCTGGTAACATCCGAGCTATCAACATTTCTGTTTTCTTCTTCTCTGTTTCCAATTCCTCAGTTCTTTCACGTACTTGGTCTTCCAGATCAGCCGAATACTTTTCCATAATTTTGAACATGTGATCCACAATATTGATTTTTCTGAGAAGATGAAGATGTACAAACCGAAATGTTATAAGGGAAGAACTGATTAGCAGAATTAACTTTCTCCGGACGATGACCTAGAGAGTACGTTAGGCTTTAGAGTCTGTGTAAAATGTCATTTATCTTTTAATGGTTAGAGGAAGCTTGCAATGATTAAGTAGTGACTTACCAACTCTAGACATTTTTCGTCTTTCATCTTCATTTGCAGTGTATTTCAATCACACAACGTTATGCAATCTGTGTACACTTCCACGTTGGTCTAATCAAAATACTAATTCCTTCTCACTACAATACAAACAACTACTGTACTGACATTTGAGCGCGAACGGACAAAAGTTTGCAAACATTAATAATCTTTGCACGCATATAACAAATCTTCATTTTGAATTGTTCAGAATTCAATCTCAGCAACAATACGTGGGCTGTGTTTATGTGTTCAAAGTATTCAGCTAAATCTGCTGGTCATTTGTATGCCCGGTGTCCGACATCTCGCAGTACTTTCGTCAAGCGAGTCATCGCTTTGTCAATACATATACACAGACTCTTAGTGGACAATCGAATAACCTGTTACCTAACTAGATTGAGCCGGATATATGGGGATTTCGTCAAATTGCAGTGGAATTTTTCACAAACATTCCCGGAACTTTATTGTTTTCAAGCGCTTTACAACGTGTGATGTTTTTTACCAAGTTTACTCTGATATAGCTCGCTGTCTTTATCCGGACCTTTCTAAGTGCATCTCTTACAGCTTCAACTAGGTCCGTGTGAAAACAATTTTATGCACATTTGGTCATGCTTTTCTTTCGTTAATCTCCACATTTTCCCCAACTCCAATCTTTTGATTAATAAATTACCTACAGAAAGCTGTATAAAAGCCAAATGTTCACTTTACGCTGTGTGCATAAACTGCCGGAAGTGATTTGACAGGATTTAGAAAACTGGCAAAATAGCAAGTTTTACCCTTTTCTGTTGACCACTGGACCGCTACTTTTCTGATTCCAACTACTGTTTTCATTCACCTTTACGTGATATTCACGAACTGCCTACTGATACTGAGTCTACCAACTAGAACGGACCATTAGCATATCGTTACCCATTATCCGCGGTATTGAACAAATATCACGTACGCCTAGGAGATTTAGAAAGAAGAGTGCACTATTGTCTGGTCCCTGAGCACCAAAACACAAAAAACCTCTGGATTGCAGTCCGACATTAAGAATTTTCCTGATTACTCTTCAAACCGACAGTCCAGAGCACTGATTCTCTCGGAGCCCAGGAGGCTCTAAAGTGGTCTGAGCTAACTAACTGCAATCTGTACATATCGTTTCCTCCTGTGGTCATCGTTTAACATTCGACATATTCACCAGTAATTCAAGTGTCAATGATTCATGACTTGGTGTCCAACTGAAATATAATGCTGAAGGGGTGACACAACCGGTTTTTTGACCGGTAGGTGTGACGAATGTATTAAGGACAACAGATGTATCATACAAGATGAAATTTTATCCAGCCATATCCATAGGCGCTCAGTCTGAGTTAGAATGAGCAGCA
The DNA here is from genome assembly GCA_008508345.1 of Paragonimus westermani. Taxonomy (NCBI): domain Eukaryota; kingdom Metazoa; phylum Platyhelminthes; class Trematoda; order Plagiorchiida; family Troglotrematidae; genus Paragonimus; species Paragonimus westermani. Next base: position 29,610 of record QNGE01002374.1, read on the forward strand.
AACCAGCGTTGAATGAACCGTAACCTACTGTAAACCATAGGCCAACCTATCGTTAAGCTGGGAGTATTAAATTAGAGACACGTCATCAGCGAGTAGGTTTATTCATATATTTCTAGGAGTAACCTATTCCGGACTACTCGAAAACAGCATCAAATAATGCTTACTTTGGTTTGTTTTTAAACAATTTAGAAGTCTGAACAATAAATTTACAGATCCGGATAAGTTGCGTACGTTTTAACACGTAACAGTACGAAACAGTAACAACGTAAGTGCTGATTGATTTATAAAAACCTTTTAGTAACTGTGGGGCTATTTGACTGGCATTAATTTCCTTTGCATCCTTTTCCAAGAAAATGACGTAAAATTACTTCTGAAATGTTAGCTTTCAGAGCTGTCTGGCCAAATTTGAATGCACTTACTTGCCCTGGTTCATTGTTCTTAACTGTTGATAAATTTCTTCAAATGATGGTCTCATCACAGGGTTTTCAGCCCACGCGCGTTTCATAAATTCGAGGTAAGCGGGAGGTGCTTCAGATTGCGACACCTGCACGATGCAAATCAAACACGGCTAAATGAAGTCAATGTTTTACCCACTCATATAAATAGAAGACCAACCTCATCAACACAAGCATCGCTTAACACAGTAATCGAAAATCTAGCTCCAGAAGAACAACATTAGGTCACCATTCAGACTAATCACTCGAGGCATTGCAACACAAGCCGACCGATTTAATCGGAGGTTTTGGCAAAAAACCTCATAGAATGAATGACAACAACTTAAGGCGGACCATCATGTCATGCCTCAGCAGGCCACTAATATATTTCTCTTCGAAACCATTGATGAATGAGGAACTGGGACACTCGCAGTGTATGAAATTTAGATTTGAAAGTGAAAATGGTGACTCCGGAGTCGGCCATATTAATAAGCTGATCACGTGAACAAATAATTTTCGTACCGGAAAGGAAGCGAAACAAAACAAATGGACTACTAACTTGATTGTATACAAAAATTAGAAGTGTTTTATTCACGGGGATCAATCAACACATGAAGACTACCGCTTTAAACTGACTGAGGAGTTGAAAAGTGTGCCGGGTAGGAACTTTGCCAGGAAGTTCTGACTGCAAAGACTGTTCATTTTAATCAGTTACAAATAGTATTCTCTGTGGCAATATAAGTTAGAACTAGAATTTTACGAATAGAGGTGTGACGATCAGAAAAACATTCTTGTTACATACAGTTACATACAGTTTGTTTTCTTACATCTATATGCAAGTTTCTAGTGATACACCAGTCTCATCGAGCTGTTTATCATGCAAGAGAAATAGGAACACAACAATGCTTGAAGTACACTGTCTACCAGACTTTAACGTATTGACCGACATCAAAGTAATTACTGTGGTTCACAACAGTAAGACAGAATTCAAAGCAAGGTACAATGAAATTAGGAAATACCTGAACTCGTCTGCCTGTTGATTTATACACCGGGCTATCAGTTTTTTGGAGAAATTAACAGCATACATATGAGCTACCTCAGAGGATAGGGGAAAGTTTTCTGGGGCTGACTGCAAAATAACGAAGGGATCATTTGGTCACATTAACGTGATTGTTAGCTTACAATTAATTGAGTGTTCACACAGGAAGCTCTAAAGCCAGACACAGTAAGTAGCAGCCGCTTCAAATCAACAACTTGATTATTGTGGCTTTTTTCAGGCCTGTCTGTAAAAATATTGCGAATACATAAAACCAGATGTTCAATTAACGGAATGGATGAGAGTGTTTGGAACAGGTTACTTGGCTTGAGATCTGTATGTTCAGAAGATGGATAAACATTTCTCCCATCTATTGCGTACCTGTAAACGTCTTCTTTATCTCTGTTTCAATGCCCCGGATAATGATAAGTCGATTTGGATCAACATCTTTCCAACCATGCAGTCAATGCTCCGTGGACGTCCAGTTTCTCATAATTAATCACCTAGTGAATACCTCCACTACTTTTCTCAACCACGTTTTCTCCGTTTATTATTTTCCCAATCTTCTAAAAGTCTTTTCCATCATTTACTCCCATTTTATTACGCTCATATACACGTGCACGCGATAGAGTTCATATTCGTCAGCGTATGTGCTTGCTGTTTGTCGGTCCACGAAATCAGTCTAAGCTGCTAATATTCTGTTTTCTTTCACAGAACTCAACAACCTGTATGTGCTACACAATAGTTGATTCCATGATACAGTAGTCTGGGAATTTTGATCAGAACTGGTTCAACACATTCGAACTCATTCGACTGCCACTTTTGCAATCATGTAGGTATTCCGGCCAGTCCCCTGAGAAATGGAAATTGCAACTGTGCCCTAACAGGTAAGTGCCCATCGTGGTGCATCGACATGAAATGACACGACCATTGCATTCCTTTCTTTCGAGAAGAACGACCGGTCTTGACGGCTGAGCTTTCAGCCATGATAATTTGGGCGTACCTCATACAGACCGAATTACGCAGTGGTCAACACTCTTGTCTTGCAAGCAGACGTACTGAGATGTTCTCTTTTAAAAAACCATTACAGCGTTGCATTACTGGCAAGCTGTGGATGACTCTGTCGGCCTACCTCGCTAAGCAGTCCGTGAAAGTTTTCTCGTCTTGTTATCGTCCGAATTATCCTGACAACAAAGCGCCCTCGGCATACAGGTGTTTTTCCGGATAGTTGAACGCTTTCGTGCATTTGATACACTGTCTATTGATTTTTTGGTGGGTTTTTTTAGTTATCTTGTTCAAGCTTGTACTGCCCTGCTTCAAAATGGATACGAGTGACTTACCTATTGTATATCACTGACCCTGGACCTTAAGGTTATAGTAGTTAACAGCTCACCTTTGGGCGGCATAGTGGTGGAGGCTTTCTCAACTTCGCCAATATTTCTCTCGGTGTCAGCTGAAGCATGCTGTACGGTGCACTGCGGGTGATTATCTCCTGCATGATTATGGAGAACGAATACACGTCTCCTTTTTGACTACCCATATAAACCAGGGGAGATTCACGCAGGTGTTCGGGTGCTGTCCACAGTAATTCTGGAAAGTAATGGAAAAGCGGGTGACCAACTTCACAAAAAGGCTTGGTTCATGTAGACCAACATCAATAACTGTATTACGTGTGTGAGGCCTGCAGTAAACGAGTACATACTGGCGTTGAATAGTGAACGAAGCAAACATTTTGTTAGCCACCCATGTGGGCTTTTAGTGGCTGGTCTGTGTGTCACGTGAAGGTCTTTCCCTGTCCGATTGTGTTCAGTTACGACCGACGTGAGTTTCTGCATAAGTTCAACGTGCCCATTTTCATCTATCTTTCTCAAGCGTTTATGCCCGACAAATTCCAGCATAAGCTAGAAGAAATATGCTAACAGACACTACTGAAACTGTTTAACTGAAGATTAGCGGAACGACGAATAATTAAGGTTTTGCTTAATTGTAGCATGTGTTATATAACATTGTATGCCTTAATCAGAACAGTCAGAAAACTAACATTACACGATTAGTACACCAACCGATTACTCTTCACCTTCCCCGAGGTTAATCGTGAACGGCTTAAGCATAAAATGTTCCATACAAAAATCCAGCTAATACGAAAAGATAGAAACTGTAAACTTGGTACCAGTATGAAATGACAGTCACTAACGCTTCTTTGAGTGTACACAAAGTGAAATAGCGATGTCGGATTCCACTGTTCTTTGCACATCGTAACAAACGTTTGTTTCCTGATAAAAATGAAACGCTGGTGATCATTCACGTGTTGTCCCACCGGATGATACTTGAAAAACAACTACGTTGATTCCTACAGGGTGTTTTTTGTTAAGCTTGTTTGATGAAAAGCGTGATCGTTTGTTCAACTTGTTTTACTTGATATGCGGTAAGATAGTGCAGCAGGATCCGCTCGAGGGCGAACTGTGTAAGTTAGTTGTCCTATCTGACCTGTCCAAATTTGCAATGGGAAACGGTTATTTGGAGATTCATGTGCGTTCGGATCTCATCCTTTAAATTATGGTTTTCAAGAATCCGCTTTTGAATAAGAAGCCATTATCACAGACGCCGCATAAAAGAATCAAATGAAAGAAATCAGCTGTTAACAGTCGTCTATGTGGACGATGAAAGAGAAAAATCGACTAGAAGGACAAGAGAACAGCTCAGTAAACGGTTGTTTAAAACTATCCATTATAGGCTTATCGAACTGCCTGATTTTGGTGTACGGCTGATCTACAGACATTATTAACAAGCAAATGTGATTGGAAATTGTGCTCGAGGACTGGAAACGCAAAGACTGCGCGACAGTGAAGCTCGTTTCTTCTGAGTCCGTCTGGCAACCAACTGTTTTACAAATGACTGGCTAGTGGACTAGTTTCTCTGTAATAAGTCTAATCGATATCTCGATCTAACTGTACTAACTCCTTATATCATTGTACCGGCCTGAAGATGAGTGATCGTAAACACATGTTGGTCTGTGTCTTTATTCTCATTATCGTGATGGGCATATTTGAAACGCTGAGATTAATCCAGGAGCCCAGAGTGATTAAGGTGCCCAACGAGTACCAGAAATACACCACTCGTCTGGCAGAGGCGAAGGAATCGATCAAATTCATCACTGACTGCATTAATCGTAACGGATACCGGAAGTCATTTTGGCAGGTCCTACGCAGGAAGAGTGTCGAAATGAAAAGCATAGCACTGAAACGCTACAGTCTAAACCACTTTGATATCCATCGTGGAAGAATTGTCAAATTTCAGTGAAATATAGCGCATCAACAGTGGAAAATCTCACAGATCAGGAACGGGAATTGTTCACGGCTTTTGTGAAACAGGTGGTTGCCAGACAGACTCAGAAGAAACAAGCTTTATCATCGCGCAGTCTCTGCGCTTCCAGGCCCTAAGGAGAATTTCCAAGTCAACCGGAAGAGTACGCACACAACTTTTCCAATTTACAAATGTGATAAGATAAATGTTGATTGCGTGCCTACATACGGTGACTCACTTATGCCTAGTGTGGCCAACACGGTTGCTTCATGAAAACGTAGTCAAAGCTCCTGTCCTGGTCACGGCTAGGATATGCTCTAATGACAAGATCTAACAAGAGCGAAACTCGATTCTAATGCTATGTTTGGAACGGGGCCTACTGAAAAATCAACGAGAATGCAATAGCTACGATCAACTGCGAGTAGTCATCAATTTACATTACTAATTGGTGTTTATATATTCAAATGGATGGGATGTAAATCATCGGGAGCAGCTGTGCTTCTAACCCACACTTAAGAGTTCGGAGATCCTCAAGGAAACTGATCGCATAAGATTAAATGTGAACGCCATTGAATCTCGACGAAATTTTACGAATCTTTGCTGGAACATTTTAAAAATACAGAATAAACCAAAGGTGCACAAATTTTATACAAATGTCGAGAATTTAACATCATTACACATAACAGACACAAGCGCAGACAATTCGGATGTGGAGGATGTGAAGGATGAAAGGACTGAGAAAATCACTGAGTCACCTTCATTTGAATGGAGTGACCGACACGTTTTACCGCGTGTCAAACAAAAGTCAATTTCGAGACGAAGATCATTGAGACCTATTGCGTAAAACAGTTTACAAGTTGAGTTGCACTTGTGATTGACTAGATGTGCCTGATAAGGCAAAATCTTTTGGTGAATTATGCAGATAGTTCGCTGTCCTAAGTAAAACTTCTCATTCCGGAACTTGAGTTGTGACATGAATAAACAAAGAAGTAATTCACGTGATAGTTTTAACAGTACCTTTATCCTCAACTTTCCGATTCTCCCCATATATTGAGTACAATTCTGGCAGACCGTAGTCTGTGATCTTCACCACCCACCGACCGTCCACACAGCAATTGGTTGACTTCAGCCAACCGTGTTTCTTTACAGTGCTTGAATGAAGATGACGCATACCCTGGAAATCAAAGAGACTAAATATGCAATAAGTTATCCTAATTCTTTCGACCGTATCAATCCAAAACAATCACTGCGGGACTATGCCACTTGTTTTGCACCGTCTTCAATTACTACAAAACGGAGAAATAGCAGGACGCTTATGCGCTTGGAATCAGTGAAAATCAATAGTGCCTCTGTGTACCACTAAAAGGTGCGTTTGAACAAATAGGCTGTATTTCAGCCAGGGAATAATTAAGATGTGAGTCAGCATTAAGCTGGTAGATGCAGTAGGCGAATGGGACAAACGGGACAGTAAAAATTGAAGGTGTGTTTCTTTGTGATTTTAGGCTGAGTAGTCGATGTGGCGGGTAGTCAGCCACAAGCCAAAGCATGTATTGACGGGTAAGAATTTTGTTCAGTCAACTGCTTTGACATAAGTTATGATTTTTAACTGATCAGAGGCGTCTCCGTTAATCCCGCAGAGGTTAACATTTACAGTAGGGCTTGCTGAGGATTAAGTTAACCATTTCAATAAACTACAATGTTATTGACTGCATGGTGGCTGACAAGTGAATAAGCATGCTTGTGTTGATAACTGTTAGTCATAATGGAAAAGCTCGAACTTCGGTGTTAGATAACCTTGTGGGTTATATTACATTACTGCGAAGTAATCGACTTGTCCAGTCCTAGTGTGAATTTATTTTTAAATAAAACGCTGACCGTCCAGAAACGTATCAACTAACGTTGTACAGAATCTCCCAACAAATCTGGTATTAGATCATGCAGATACCTAGATCAAATTCCGAAGTGATTTATCTTTACTGAACTCAACGGGTGAATGTAGGTCCTTGTCGCAGTTTGCCTTGTTCCAACCAAGTTCCATTGACACAAAGCACGTTACAGCTGATAGTTACCTGGACAGATTTAGCTGACCTGTTGTATGCAAGCGTGTTTGTGGCCTGTGCTGTGACGGAGCGAATGCACTGAGACGTACATCTTCATGACAGTGAGTAGTTTCGGATATACTTGCATATGCTCCAGGCTATACACTATTCAGAAACACGCACTTCGGCGTTCGACTGTCAGACCTAGCCAGATCAACCGCTAAATGTCAGATTGAATCACTTTACATTGGCAGGTGACGACTCACCACTTTGAATTTAGAAGTTACTTTTAAAATGAGGATTAATCCAACTAATGAACGGCAGCGAAATTGATTTTTGACTTTTGGTTCTTATAATAAGTCTACTTTCAACTAGCAAACAACGAACAGCTGAAAATAAGCAAATCATTTGCTCAATAGCGCGGACTCAGTCCACACTTAAACGATGTATATTGCTGCATTCTAATTTGAAAACTGCGCGCCTGTGCACACTGACTGTCCACTTAAACAAACGCATAAATCTGTTTCTACTGCTTCCGTAACTTTGCTTTTTCGGTTAAAATTTAAAAACGGAATAGTGTCAACAGACAGTTCAGTCGGAAAGATACTTAGGTTAGTGAATGCTGTTGTTAAATGGAAAACAGTTGACTCTAACCAATTGGATAAGTAACCAATGATCACAGCAGCTGCAGTACTTGAAAGTACCGCTTTTTACGTAACCAACATTATCCTTTCTATTAATTGAAAAGCCGATCTGTACTTGTAATCGAGTGGTGGGGACGACCTTAAGGATTTCATATTTTTTGAGCATTTGCGGATTAAACTAATGTGTGTTCTCTGCTGTTTAGATAGGATTGTAATGTTGAAGTAGAACAAGTAATGAGGCTGCAGTGAAGCAGAGTTTAGAGTGTTCCACTCAGTCGGTAATCGAATCAAGAGACACAATCTGGTGGAATTAGCACAAACCATTTTGTTGTAATGGTCGGAATCGGAAACACTTTTCAAGTAGTACATGTACCTCCACGCAGTAGCGAAAGATAATATCATGTGATCTTTCTTTAAAAGGGGAATTTTCTACACCAACTTCAACATTCACTGTTCCAAGATTGTTCACCAAAACGACAATAATTTGACCTTATCCTGATTTAGTCTACCGCAATACGTATTTTCTCATCATGCCTGCAGAAATGTGGTCTTTTCCCACCCACTCAGCGTGAGTGGTTGAGTCTGCATGATAAAAATGGCCGTCTGTATGAACAGTCGTCTACACAGCGGATGCCTGCAACTTACCAGGTTTATATGTGACTATTGCAAGCCACTGTTTGGTCTAGAGTGTCAGGCAGAAAAAAGCTTCCACGACAAACGCTAGAAGTGTCTGGCCTTGGGATGGCTGTGTGTTGTAGTGATACTGTTCATTACTTCGACGCTCCTAGTGAGAGAATTTCTCTCTCTAACAGACAAAATGAGTGCACACGTTCAGCGAACGTCCAGCCTGAGCGAATAAGATCGAGCTAAAACAGATAGGACCCAGAGAGACCGCCAATTTGTGTTGGTTACGCATTTAATGCTGCAAATTTTTGACATGGTAATCTCAAGATGATGAATCACTTCGTGCCCGATTTTCAAGAGAAACGCTGACGTACTTCATGAGACGACATTCACTAGCCTTGTCCAGGCAGCGAACTGGATGCTACGTAGTCTGAAAGATTCTGTGGATAGGGAGTGCAAATTGCTGTAAAGCTTGCGATAGTAACACAGCAACAACAACCGTTTGTTGGTGACTCTTACACATTAATTCGGCAAGTTTAAGCTAATTTGCTTATTCGATAATTGACGTTATCAACAAGAAGATTCTAGTGGCTCTAGAAGTTGTCCGGTACAAATTCTCAGGACTACCAAATATGGTTTGCATTTTGCAAAATGTACCGAAACCGGCTGGCTATATACCTCGTCTTATATGAATTTATCATATTTTGCGGTTGGTCCGAAGTTTACGTTACCTGCCTCAATAGATACCTTCATTAACAGTAGTGAACCAAAAAAAGTTGTTCCAACGTATCGGACCAGTAAGTAGAGGGATGAAAAAGTGGATGGCTAGGGTTTTCCTCCCTTAAGAACTTGGTTTCTCCAATTGTAATACTCGATAAACGGCAACGCACCACATTCTTGCACTCTATTGACGATTAATTAGAAGTCAGCACTATTAAATGCAAAATCGGACACTTCTGCCATCAAACATACGGTGTCGATCACAAGTTTAAGCTATACGAATGAAAGGAGGGCATGGTAACACTAACGATCAGTTGTTTAGGTGTGTCCATACACTGTGCAACTATGATGATAAGAGCGTAATTATCAAAGGGTACTTATGGAGACCATGCAGCTAATCGCCCCAGGCGTATTTTCCTCATTGTACATCTTTAGTGGGTGCCCATATGTAGAAAACATCCGGTTTTCTTTTGCCGGATTTCTAGAAACGGATTATTAGGCGAGCTATGGAGCTCAGGGTTTAACCTTATCCACGAAACAGGCAGAAGTTGGTCAACTGTTGATGAATTACAATAGTCTTCGGCAGATTATTCTTTGCGTAAACTTGGTAAAGCGGCTGGTAACCCACCAATAAACGTTCTCTTTTGAGCAAGGTGTGTACGACTTAGATTTCATTTGCTTCACCCTATGCTCAAAGTCAGAAGGACAGGTTGAGGCAGAACTTCTATTTGGATACGGTCAGCTGCCTCTGGAACACTGCCAAATTGTGTGACCAGGGAGAGCTCATCTAAGATATTCAAACCATTGAGCAATCAGTAGTTGAGCGTGGGACAATCGGAGATACGTTCCTGCCTACCACGGTCCTAACGTATTTTTACAGACAAGCAAGTATTCTTTCCTTATGTTTACCAACGGCTGAACACAACGTATACACCAGTTACCACAATGGCTTGAACTTGTAAATCTTCCTTTGGCCTAAATATAACCATGCACCTGTTATGCGGAAAATTTTGAAATATGTTGTAAGTCTTCTGTTATCAACTTCCTACGTCACCCGTAAAGTACTCAATGGTAATCAAATATGATCAAACAAGTGAAACTAAACCAAGCATCGGTGGCATTCAGTGTACTTTCTGTAAACAGATTCGGAATTCACTCGAGTGACTCATAGGGTTCTGTATCATAAGCTTCATTGAAAAATAACTGCAAAAATAATGCTTTCTTGTTTTCTACAGGTGAATTTCGTTTTGCAGACATTCAGTAGTTATCTGTGGTTAATAAGTGACCAAAATTGTGTTGGAATATAAATTTCTTAAAAGAAGCATTACATTGAGATTGATAGAACCAGTCTGCAGATCAGTAGGCGTTAATCCGGAGTTTTGCTTGTGATGGTTAGTTTTAATTGAGTCGGATTATTTTCCACATACCTTCACAATATCTGTAATTAAAGAGAGTTTGAATTCCCAGTCCAGTGTAATTGATTCTTTTTGAATAATACTCTGAAAATAAAAAAATATATGTAGGCAATTTATTGATATAAAAATGGTGAAGGTCTAAGACGAAATTCGCATCGGAAATAACGAAAGTAAATAAGTTTGCGACTCCATAATCTTTACACAGGATTTGCACAGATGCGGGTCAGTGATTCTCCATCCTTCTGTACAAATCTGAAGTTCGCTAGTGCTCTTTCAAATAAGTTCTGTTAAGCACCCACCAACAAGTAAATTAACCTCTCCTCATAACGAAAATATCCAGGAAATAGGGAAATTGCTTACTGTGCGGTCACATGTAATTTGCTGACGGAAACCTACACTACTTGTTAGTAGCAAGAGATGATTACTGTTTTCGTCGCATTTGGTGAAGGGGCTAATCTAACTTACTAATGGGTGAACAGAAGGCTAATCTAACTTGCGTATGAGTGATGGCAAGGGTCTTTTGAAATATAGTGCAGTGCGGTCGACGTACTTATGACGAAGGGATTAGTCAAAACACACAAAGTAGAGCTAGAGTTGTGTTTAGAGATGAATTTTATCAGTGCAGTTCTCAGTTAGCTTTTCTCGTAATCCGTGTGCTCTACTGCTTGTCAAAAATAGCTCTTCCAAGTCTTCCGCTATTTTCCCACTGGATACATCATCAATAACATCTGGTTTGCTCTGGGTCCTTTGAGTTTTCTCGCTTTAAAATAAATACTAATTCGGGAAGACTTTCTTATGACGGCAGATACTTCACCCTTTGAGAACATTAGCTGCCCCGACAGTACACTTAAGGCAAAATGTATAGGTAGTTGTGAACAAATGGCCGTTCAGTCAATTGACTACTATTTCCCTGGACCTGGTAGTTCCACTGATAGTGATCGATCAAAATTTGACCAAGGATCGAGATACAAAGGACGGAATGTTGTAGCACGAGCTTCTGGCTGGGTGGTGAACAGAACAGTATGACGATAAAATGGACATTCTCAAGACTGAAGCTGATGGCGATTCGCTTTACACAGGATGCATTGTTCAGTGAACAGGAACGTACTTGTCAGTCCCCCTAGACGAAGTTGTTACTAGTTTGATCTACAAGTGCTTAGCGTACGAGCACATACCAACAATACAGCTATTTTGGAATAACGAAACATTCGGAGGTGATAATGCTCCGGGCAATCAGAAAATGGTTTCAAGTTAGCTTATCCTCAGGTATTCATATACTTACAATACCACCATCCGTGATACTTCATTCTGACGTGGACTTTTCACCCAATCGCCAAATATTGGTGCTGATTGCCAGCATGCCTAGCTCGCTGAACTTGCGCTGTGTCAAATAAAACGGTGAGTGGTCGATTAGGTGGTATCCACTAGTGTTCAAGTGATTGATCGGTACCCAGAAGGATGTAGTAATCGACAAACGATTGGCTGGGTCATTCGTTTCAGTGTATTCAAACTATGCAAATGTGAAGTGGGACCAAGCTGCTAATGCGAACTGTTTCAGTTACAATCCAAAACCAATTAGTGAGCGATCACTGTCTCTGTCGACGTTTTGTTAAAAATTGTATACGTTCCTGTTTGTTGAGCGGTGTTCAACAGTGAATGATTTCTTTTACATTGTTGCAGTACATCACCCTTATTGAGATGGACCATACGTGGTTCAAGTCGGTTGGTTCGCACACCGTAGAAATTAACCGTGAACTCAACATGTTAAAATGGCAAAAACAGTCCAGGTTTTGTTCAGTCAAAACAAAACTTATCGAATGCCTTCGAAGATTCTGATGTTGCTGCGACTACTTTCCGTTTAGCTGGCCAGAGTTTGTTGTCATGACTACAGGGCGTGGTGTTTGAATTGCTAGGACAACACTCGGGTGTAACTACGTGCAAAAAAGTTCATTTTAATAATTGCGTGCTGCTGCTGTATCGCTAACATAATGCCGATCGTGTTCTCCCAGAAACGCATTCAAAGTTCGGCTAGCGACTCACAGTCTGAAAACGTAAAACGCAGACGAACGTGAGTCTAGGGGTGGTGAGACTGGTGTACTTATCACAGTGAAGTATATCCAGTCTATTTTCAGGAAATCTTCCTCCAGAATGGAACAGTCTGTCTATGCAAGAGTACACGGCTACAACTGGGTGAAATTTTGCTGCTTTAACCGTTTGCTTATTGATCCGTATTTGGTAATCTTGACAGTGTAAAGTATCAGGGATTGGGTTGGTGTGAAACGAACACCATTCATATATGAATGTGGATTCTGCATTCTGGAAACAATCAGTTCAGGTCAAACTTTTTCAAATGATCCCCAAGCTAGGTTCCACCCCTGTAGATGATAACCAATAATGTATATCCTTGATGCGACTGAGAGTGAAACTTCACGAGATAGCTCTGTCGTAAACACTATTTATGTGTGGTCGAACGTCGACTTACCCAATCGTTGTGACAAGACAATAACTGAAAAATGGTACTCGACCAACAGATCCAAGGTAATGCACCCCATATTATTTATTTACATAACTAACCAAGGTGCTCAGACATCCATCAATAACACCCAAACGGACGTGGCGGCTGTAAGTACACAACAAGGCCAGTTGAAATCATTTCGACCGATGACTGAGTTCGACAACCTGATACGGTTAATCTATCCGACTGGGTTAGTCACTAAGGCGGTGACCTCACATTTGTTAGGCCTAAATTATCACACTAAGACTTTAGTCACTTAAACCTGAGCTTAGTGTTTCTTGTCTAAACAGACTAGCTTGAAGGGTTTATCTCAGTGCGAAAGCTGCGAGCAACCGTGAGTGGAGTTATGAGTTCGATGTGATGTTCATGAAAATCCTGTTGACTTGGAGTAATTGCGGTATTCGATCATTGTTAACTTTACAATACAGCTCTTAGATTGCCATCTGGTTTCGTGGCTACAAAGACAGCAGTACTGAAATAGCAACCGAGGCGGAGTAACACTCCTAACTTTTCACTGGAGGCAGGGGCGATTAATAAAGCACATTCTTAGGTGGATGTTACACGTAACATCACCGAAAACTTCGCAAGACAAGACAGCAATATTTCCAATTTTGCAAAACCTTATAAAATTGGCCTTTTTCTATAGGCACAGTAAAGCAGTTCAACACTCTTGTTGAAAAGATTGCGCCGATCAAACCGAATTATCCGGTTATCTGTTCGGTACAGATCGATTAATCTGAGGAACAACATAAACGAAAATTCCTTACAGCAGAACTGATCAGGGAAATCGGAAGCACTATTGTACAGTGTATCATTCGGACACACCCAAATGCACCGTATCACATATACACCGCAATTTTTGATAAAATGTAGCAAAGTACAATAGATACTCTAAGGTCAGCAGAAATAATCACCGACCACACACACTGAAGCGCATCAAAAATTAAATTAGATTCCTACTGCTTGGCAAAGTTCCAATTGATCTGCCTGCCTATGTGGTATACAGGGCTAGAACAACCTCCACGATATTATAACTTTGCCCCACAGCAACTATTAAACGCCCCCCATCGATCACTGGATGCTGAATGATTTATCGGCCTCAGTTCATTCTGAAAAAGTTTCTGGAACATGCTATGCAGTAGAACGTGGAAATGTCTGGCGTTTTCAGAGGCCGCAGCAATTGACAATTGGAAACCACCTCCGTTGTTACATGATGATTTGTCAACCGGTGGGCACCGGTGTGTGTGTCTGAGTTATTGATTTTGTCGCTTTGCTCCACAATGACTATTGAACTTCGCCACCTTGACTTGCACGTTGCAGCGTTTGTCTGGTGAGATATGTAGAGGGGTTGGTTTGAACGATACACTGTGCAAAGTATTGTTAAACTTGCTTGATTAATCACTACTCATCTGCAAACATTCCATCCTACTGAAATTAACACTTTCGTATAAGAACAAGGGATATGATTTGAGTATTGACCACAAACTCCCAGTAGATTTTAATCACCAAAGAAAGTGATCCGTACGGCTCTTCTGTTCGAGATATCAGCACTCAGTCTCAGACGCTGTTTCTTTTTATAAGTTGTTCTTTTCACGGCGTAAAGTTGTTTTTAGCTGTAGCTGTTTGGTTACTTTTTTCTGGCTGTGGATTGCCGCTACATCCCAGTAGTGCTGTGCTGTTGATTGACTTGCTAAACAAGAACGTAACTATTCCGTCTTCTTCAGAACCAAAAGAGTGACCCACTTTACATTCCAGCTGATCGTAAAGCATTGCTCATCTTTCTCTCTTTCGGTTAGAAAAGATATCCATTATCTGTTCACTCAAATTACTTTCATTTATCTAACTTTTACAACACATGTCGATAAATATTAATAATACGGAGCAATGTGTATTATCGGCAGACTGAAAACAGTCCGACACGATGGCAAACAACATTTATGCGCGATATTTCAGCTTGGAAGATACATAAAATCGACAGTCTATCAGTGGGGCAGTAAAATCAATTTCTGACTTTCTGTGACTTTTTCAATCACCAAAATTAGCTCGTATTAGTGGAATCTTTTTATCTGCAAATGGGGGGAGTGGTCGGTGGTTGTTTTAAATTAGACGAATGATTTCAGCCTGCCTTTTTTCAGCCGTTGTGCTATTTAATTGCGCAACTCAAATGGTCAGTAAGTCAGGAACAAAAATACACGTACTTTAAGACATCCACGGCTGCAATGATCGAACACGATGCACAATGAACTAATGTCAACGTAACAGCCGATGACGGAGTTAATATTTTCATGGCGTATTTCACGAAGACTTCGAACTGCATCCAAAAACTTGCTCTTCAATGTAGCGTTCTCCAGATCCAATCTCTTCACGTAAACTAAACCATTCTGAAGGGAGAGTATTTTGAAAAACGAGTTTATTAACAGCGTTGGTATTAGTCATAGAGCCCATTCGATAACAGTGCATATATCTAATAGTCGTCCAATGGATAATCACCAGTGCAATTAGGAAAGAAACGAATTACATTAACAGCTCTCAAGTTCTCACATTTCAACATGAGCTCTGATAACTAATACATAATCATCTAAGACGTACTCGGCCAGATGTTGTTTCCTTACATTCAACGTAGAAAATTTTCATTACAATATGTAAATGCACAAATCTGACATACATCAAACTTGCACACGTCTGTAAACTGAAATTGGTTGAAGATTTTGTTTTAGACACTATGGGTAAGTTGCTGTTCTGCGAAAAACTAAATAGCACGCAAGTTGAGTGCATTCACTTCACCCATACCTAAACGGAAGCGTCCACAACAACTAGGGCTCAAACCAGAGGACGCATGCCCGGCTGTTAGATTTTCTTGGCATTGCGCTGTCTGTAGTCCGGTATAATATAAAACGAAACGTTAAGTTTTAAAACATTTCACACTACTGGGCATAGTTGTATACATTGGTTTTTTTGAGGGCACTTAATTGTATATGCGCATTAACATCTCCTCAGCCGGAGAGTGAACATACGTTGTAACGGGCCGTGTTTGTGTCACTGATTCCATCACCACTGATTACGGAAGCAAGCGATTTTACCGGATCATCCGGTTGTAATCCCGCAATCCGGCTGCCAAGATCTGCACTCAGTTTGGCCTCGCTGTTCAACGTTGGAAATCGCAGGTCGGGATTGCTCTGTAAACAATAAATACAAAGCATTGAATGAAAGTGTCACCAACAGAATGAGATCTGCGCTATAATCACCCTGATTAGGACAACGTGGTTCTTTACACTGGCGTTTCCATCGAGTTGAATATTTCCTAACTGACGAAGCAAGAAAAAGACGTCAAGAATACAGAAACAAAGATTGTTGGGACGCCAGACAAAGTGGCATTCATTCAACTAGTTACTCTAAAAATTATCAGCCAGATTCCTGTTCTACGAGTTTAACGTGTCCTTTGCAGACACAAGTCAGCACACAGAGGTCTGTCTGTGTCAGCACCGTGACTGAAATCCTCCTTGAGGTGTACAATCAAAGTTTATATCGTTTTTATTTTTACGCCCACCACGAAACCTAAATCAATGGTAAGACGTTGCAATCGATGGCAAGTGAGATTTGGATCCAACAGCCGAAGGTTTTGTCAACTCAAACTGTGAAGAGCGTTCTCCGTCAAACATAAAGTGACTGAAACTGACACAAGAGCATCACGAGGTAAAGATGTTTCGTTGGTCACTGAGTGCAGTAATAACAGTCATAATGTTCCAACAGAGCCGCTGTGAAATTCAATTATTCCCGCCAGCGTAACTCATCAAGAGGCATCAGAAATACTTGCCAAAAGTTCGGTTAGCGCGGAACATATAGGCCTTTGAGATTGTCTCCAGGGATGAAAGGAACAAACTATGCCTACTTCTGTTGTTCATTAGGATCAGAATCCTGGAACCCATCAGGTTTGCTTTTTTCATCTTCTGTTTGCAAACAAAAGGCTCAAAATTTCTTGTAACATGAATAAAACAATACAAGAAAATAAACATCATCCGATCCAGGATGAAATATCGAACCTAACAGTAAACCTATCAGACAAGTTCACTGTCGTAGCGAACACAACTTCCTGATCAAACGAATTGACAGTTTCTTTTCCGAGCCTATTCCTGGGATTGATTTCACCGGAATATTGACTCCATTTCACGCCGCCCAAGGGAGTACAGCTGAGTCATTTAAGTGAGCAGCTGGTTTAATGACTACTCTTTATGATCAGCCGACCATAAGATAATACTTAACTGACAGTATACAGGATGTTCATGCAGTCAATAACCAAAATTTTTGAAAAGCACGGAAATTACACATGGGTTTAGGAGATTGGGAGCCATATATGCATACATGTGTACGAGTAAACAATCAAGTCCTTTCGGTTCCAATTCTCAATATAAACTACAAGCTATGAATGTATTCCTTCGACTGTGTTCAGTATAGATTTTGGACACAATTCCTTATTAACCTTTGCCTCTACTTAGAGTGGAAGAATTCGTTGAATAAAGTGAGTATTATTGACTTCCACTTTGTAAAGGCTAGACAGATTGCAGTGATCACAATCGTCAAGTGATCACCTGTCTAGGTATTATCTGAGAAGTCTTCATTCCCAGTGTCTGCAAGAGGGAACCGTTACCCACTGTTACCATTCGTTTGGAGGCGCAAAGTTTACGGTTAATATGTGACTGTTTATACTATCTACGTCTACCGGAAACGAGAATCAGCCAGCGAAGAGGTAGGCTATAGGGTCGTTGGTACTAACAGTCACAGGGGCAGTTGGTACCGTTTAGATAGCTCGAGTCTGAGATGTAACTGGCACGACTACGACCGATAAATCACTTTACTACGTGTATGGGCTAAATGCCTACATATTGATGAGAAGCACCTTTCGAGTACTGATTAGTAAGACACGGTTTTCGTGAAGAATGTTGTATGGAGCAGTATTTTTTTTACGAAGACAGGAATTCCGCACAGTCAACACTGTTGTGGGTTTTACTTCACTGCAAAACCATGGTGATATGTCCCGAGCATGAAGAGCCATTCTGTCAACTGGAAGAAGTGAAGCGCTCTTCCTGAATCAAACCATCAATGACTGAGATCTAGTGAGTTCTTGTGAAAACTGACCTGTCAAAAGAAAAATATTTCGAAAGCCACTTGTGTGAAGGTTTTTGGGAAGCGACTTCACACACGTAAGATGCAGGGAGTTGAGAGCACCGGCTGTGTCCTGTTGTCTGGCAAGTCATAGTAAACTAGTCACTGCTGACAGGTCTTGACCGCTTACACTGTCCAACCTTGACAACTGAACAGTCCGGACTTGGCCTAGGAAAAATACGTCTAATTTATGTCAAATTATATCTACTGCTACTAGGAACTTACCGAAGACCCTGTGAATAAGTCACGAAAGCAATAAAATCGCATTCTTGGCAATGGGAAACCATCATAAATATTACAAAATATAATTTCACGTTTCTGTAGGGACACAAAAGAATTTATCCAAAAGAATGGTCATTTCTTATATTCCACAACAGTAACCAACTTAGTAAAATGAGGTCAAAACGCTACCACCTCCTTGATATATCTTCGTATTTGATTTTGTGCAGCCACCACTCGATGTTTTCAGCCTGGAGAAATAAGAACTCTCGTAGGGCGTTTCACCATTGATAGTCTCTGAAAAGTACGGTGAATCAGCAACACTCTCTCTGGAAGCTACTTGCGACCGACTCGGTTAAATAACCGGCACAAAAGGTGGCAATTCAGAAACCCCCGACATTCATGTACTAGTAAGAGGAGGCGTCAGCCTCGCCAGTAACCCTTAAGCGAAGTCGATAAGAATGAATATATCAACAGTTCCTCCACAAGCTGCTATGGAGACTTTTCTGTAACCACCATAAAGATACTAACCGAAGTTTTCACATACCTCATCGGCACAATACACAGTATGAACGCACAACAGAGTGACTCATAAAAAGGGTTAGGAGGAAAACTCGTACTCGAATCAAGGTATAACAAATATACGTTCCCATTACACTACAGTTTTGCCGCGAAACACCTAAATTCTACCAATTCAACGACCCATTCCCCTTAGTTCCTCATTAGCGTTATTTCTGATATACTTTACACCACCGGTTGGATGATGTCATTAAGGAAGGATGGCAGTCCCAACATGTTTAACATGCGAAATCATGTGGATGTATGAAGGCTAAGGGCCACCAATTGAATGAATGATGGCATGGTCATCGGGAGCATCTATAAACAATGCTTTAGATATCTACAAACAGACTACAAAATAATAGATGTACTTTTGCCGTGTCTCTAGACTTGTTTTCAGCAACCCAGTTACTTTGGAGGCCACGAATACAAAACACTGCAGCTGGAGGCAAGCAAGCTTAATACATGCCAGTATGGAAGTGGACGGTAGAAGAAGAGATGAATTTTGAAACTACGGAAATTAACAACTGTACAAATGTAACTTTATTCCGCTGTTAAAAGTAGCTGTTGCAACTGGCTTAATTGTTCAAAAATTTAACTACGTACTAATGGCGACCGTATAGTAAATTAGTGACAGGCAGACGGATTTATCCGTTCGATTTCTGAGAAGACAGACGAAAGCCAGCCAACGATAAGTTAATCAGTTCTGTCAACGTGTTCAGTTTCCCGTGCCAACGAATACCTAAGTGACTGATACAGCTGATTACCGAGAGCGCAAGCAATTAAATGAGTTTGTACAGAAGATTCAGAAACGGCTTTTGCAAAATGTATCCCTCGAGTACATTTAGTCGCATTTCGTCAGCAATAATGAGAGAAGTCAGAAACTACAATTTACACAATATATCTATCGAGCACATCAAGTTGAATATCACAATTTACCCGCTGCAGCTACCGGGTTTGGGTAACAAAGTTTATTGAACCTCAGGAAACAAAACCACAAAAACAATAGACCCACGTAACCAAGTAGGTCAGGTCTCAACAGCTGTCAGCATTTGGTGGCTGAGTTTGGTAAATGTGATTCAAAACTTAATCTCAACTGATAACACGTTCCACCTTTGTCTAGATTTTTCAGCACTCGCTATTCTGAAGGAAATACCAAACTGCAAGTTCACCGTTGGTAGATTTAGTCAGTTTCTCATATCAGCCAACTTGAGTGGTACGTATAATCGAGTGTGGTTGACTGATTGTATGTGACAGATTGGGTCACACTTATTGCGAGACCAAAGGCACAGTGGCCAGAGAGGCTGCCTCAGGCTAACTTGGCCAGGGTACAACTTCTGGTATTGGCAAGCAGACAGGCTGCAGACAGACCGAAGAGGAGCAAAGGCGGATTCTTGTGCCTATTTTCGAGAAGGAACCGACTGGAAACATTTATGGAAGTTGGAAAGGTCTGGTCAATTTTGAACGTTGTTCACTGCGTGTGCATCACCCCTACAGTCCGATACTGCTGCATAATCTTTCTGTGAGCACCACGGTAGTTTACATTTGTTAACGGCTGACACATCCACAAGCCTGAGAATCATTTGCCTACTAGTCTGACGGCAGTCGAAATAATTTCCGAAATAAATAGGCAATTAAGTCTAACAATATTTTGCACAGTGTATCGTTCAAACCAACCCCTCTACATATCTCACCAGACAAACGCTGCAACGTGCAAGTCAAGGTGGCGAAGTTCAATAGTCATTGTGGAGCAAAGCGACAAAATCAATAACTCAGACACACACACCGGTGCCCACCGGTTGACAAATCATCATGTAACAACGGAGGTGGTTTCCAATTGTCAATTGCTGCGGCCTCTGAAAACGCCAGACATTTCCACGTTCTACTGCATAGCATGTTCCAGAAACTTTTTCAGAGTGAACTGAGGCCGATAAATCATTCAGCATCGAGCGATCGATGACTGCCTCCTTGTGACTTGTGGTGTCGCTCTGGCCGAACCGAAGCATTGTGGCAAGGACGATCACTTTGCTGATTGGATCTGGGATGTGTTCGCTGACGTGAATGCGTGATTTTTGTCTTGTTTTTTTTGTGTAAGTGTTTGTGCGATTGAGCGTGAATTTTTGACGTTATAATATCCGCGGAATTTCTGACGTTCGTTTTAAGATTCTGGCTACACCTAACGGAATGCTCTGTTAGCTGCATTGCGCGCAAATTAGTGACTAATGTTCACCTGTGTGGTTGTTGATTTTGTATGCCTTTTGTAAACCTTATTCAACTGTCATATTTACCCACATACTACAGTATGTGCTCTTGAGACACTGTGAATTGATGTTCCTGCTTTATATATAAAATTTTGTTGTAGGATATTTAAGATTTTCATTGACTGTTACCAAACAGAAGGGGTCAGAAACGTAGGCCACAGTTTTATGGAATTTTTCAGGCAGTCTTTTGCGTTTTTCCGAAACACCTGGATTACAGTTCAGACTGATGTTGGCGCAAAAAGGCACAACTTAAATGTTATCATGACTTACTGGAGCGGATGTTCTTGAAGATCTTGAAGGTCGGACGAAAACGATATCAACCGGATAAAGTATTAATTTGTTGGGGCCTTCGCGATACATTTTCCGGCGTCGGTACCAGCTGGTAATTTGGAAACATATTGTAGTTAAACACTTAGGAAACATGTTAACCATGAAGCTAGGTTCTGTATCTCCGCATCAAACGAAACTCATTTAATCAAGAAGATTTTGTCTACCTTCGAATATAACAAGTAAACAAGATGTAATCAGCTGTAATTCTTGGGGTTTACTTGGTCTCCTTTGCATTATCTCTAAGTGATTCCGACATTTTGCACAGTTTAGTTGGGGCAGACAACTGCATATTTCAACAAATTCTAATTACTACCTGACATTAGTGGACTCAGCTCAGTGTAGAGGCTACAGGAGCCAACCTATTTTTACTAAGCCTCACAGACCCATGTGCATTTGGTATTCGAAAATAACCAGTCTTCTAACCTCACTTGACCCGTGAACGCATCCTCACACACCGAGAACGTAGAGTCCTACTTTGTGTCTAAACCAATAGATGATCAGATGGATTTCGCAGCCATGGGATTCCTCTCAATCCAGTTTTAGACTTCGTTTTTCGTTAAAACGGGATGTGACACGAGCCTTCAGTCTATCATGTGTTTCTTGTAGGCCAAGGCAAGGTCCTGCATTCCAGCCCCGCTAAATAGTTCCGAATAATGGGTTAAATTCTCTGGACACAAAACCATCGTTCTACTTCACAAAACACTCATAACCTGCAATTTACAGGATAAGCATTTCTCCACGGTTTATTTTGATGATGTGTTTGCATTTTATAAATTTTCAGGCACTTTTTTATGTTGTTGGCCAGGTATAGGCGACTTGCTTAATACGTATATAGGTTAAAGAGTCAGGCTAAGAAGCGTCAGGCTAAGAAGCGTCAAGTAGTCCATTTTGATACATATTAGAATCATGTTTAGTGAAATCATTCTTACCTGTTTCGAATTGATTTGATTTTTGTGAGGTCAGTAACCGGAACCATTGTTTGCATTTTTGAGAAGTGTACTGGCTAGTGATTTGTACTTTCATAATTCACCGTTATTATGGTGTATGGTTGATAATCAAATGAAGCTAAGCAGTCTGGTTCAACCGGGATATTGGATTGCTTCAATTTGTTCCACTTAGGACCTGAGCCAAATCAGTATCTAAATGATAAATATGTACTGACAAACCAATTCGTTCATCATGTTGAGTAACACTGGGAAGATCACTGATGGTAAAACCTCACCCCAGAGGAGTAATCATTTGGCTTAAATTTTCCCATATGAGTTAAGTGAACGTTAGTTGTGGCGTTAAGTAGCTGGTACGTTATAGTCAAATGAAGAGCACCCTTGTGCATCTCACGACGGTCAACATAACGGACAGGTCATTTCGCTCATGCGTATCCGTGAGTATGGAATTCAAGTGGTTCGATCTAAAAGTTCATTTGAAAGGCCAATGTAGCCACGCGTCTGAATCTCGTCGACGGGCTGAGGTAGCATGTTAACATGGAAATGTCACGACCACGATGAGACCAGCGCCAGCATAGGATCGCCGCTTCAAATTTCGTGGTTCTAGCGGGCACGGTTACAAACCTTTTGATGACCAGACCGATGAAGACGAGTTTCGTCTTCTCTGCTTGTTCATTGAATGAAGTACACTAAATTAATTGTGAGATATCCGCACCAAATGTAGTACGAATGAAGTTGAATAGTTTGGGCGTCGTGTCAATTGACCTTACGACGCAAATCCCATGTGACCTCTGTTCCTCTGTCAAGGTGATTTCGATTACAACACTCCTGAGGAAGGCCACCCGAGGTGGTTGAAACGTAGAGTATTACAACTTGATCGAAACTTTGTGTTATTCCCAATCTGTATATCAATTACACTAAATTAAGCTTGAAAGCTCTACTCCAGGGAGTTGTGTTAACATTTCGTTTGCTTTTAGCATTCATCGTGACATTTTGGCCAGCCTTTTCCATAAAAAGCCAGAAAACTTATTTTTGTCCTCATTTGACCTGGTTTTGAATGCGTGCACGTGTCATGATCAGAAATTGAATTATGGCTGTCTGCTTCATGAAACCATGTTGTTCATTGTGTCGTAGACTTCACAGTAAGCACGGCCTTATCTAAACAGTTGACCAGATTCGACTGTGTGTAACACTGTGGCTGTTGGATGTGCACCACTAACGTACATTTACAGGACTGACATTTAAGTTTTGCGATTCTTTGCATATGGGACGATCTGAAAGTTCCTTGTGGATGCAGAACTACAGTCTCCTGTGAAAGATGTTCTTGACAAACAGCTCCATTGTTGATTGTGTGTTTAATTGCTCTAGGCCGTTCAGATTTGTTGCTTTATTTGAGTTTGCACGCCGTCAATTTGTGATGATGTTGGATTTTCAGCAGGTTTATTCGGACCTTAGAAATATGTTTTTCATCGGGCTTTTATAATTACATAGGGTACATGCGTTTTATATAGGAAAAACTGAGCAAGTCAAATGGGTCATTAAGATCATAGGCATGGGGCGGATGACAGTCTATTGGAGGGGGGTGGGAGTGTTGGCGAATGTGTTGCACTGTTACGCGTGCCACACCTCAAAGATAGTTTGCCTAGGTTTTCCTCGTCCTTTTGTGTTTATCATCTCACCTGTTGTTGTCAAGCAGGTTACGTTGGGAGAACCACAAGACGGCTATCTGAAAGGATTCGTGAACACCTCCCGAAATGGCTTCGCAACGGTTCGATAAAGCCCATTGCCAGTGAAATCGGTTCCCACTTTATTGACACCGGTCACCAAATTGATCCAGATGAAGCCTTCCGAGTTATCTACAAGGTTCGTCAATCTCACTCCAGAGCTGTCAGGTTGCGACTGTTATCAACGGCCGAGGCTATTGCCATCAGACTCTACAACCCCTGTGTGTGTGCCCAAAAACAGTTCGTGCAAACCCTACATCTCCCTTGGTCAACTATTTCACAGCCACTTGAAACTCAAGCAAGCGTGAACCACTTGACACCGACGACTGCATATCTCAGAACTCATTATCTCACGGTCGGCACGCGTAACAGTGCAACACATTCGCCAACACTCCCACCCCCCTCCAATAGACTGTCATCCGCCCCATGCCTATGATCTTAATGACCTCTTAATGACTTGCTCCAGTTTTTCCTATATAAAACATGTTTTTATGAATCATTTGTTTCATTTCCCCATCTGCCAAGCTCTCAAGGTTATTGATATGTTATGTGAAAAATGGAGATGAGAAACAGAACGTAATTTGTATTTCGTGAGGTCGTAAGTCATGCGTCGACATCACAACAAACCACAATCTGATTATTTACTAGTTCACAACAGTACACTCTACTCTCATTCAATATGAGCAGAATTTGCAAATTATCTGCTAAAGCATGGATTTTTGTCGACAGTGGGAATGAATTCCCGCTTCATTTGAATTAATGAACAAACATACACCCAATTCTTGATTCACGTGGCAGCTATCAATAAGAGCTGGTTCGCTATGACCTCCCTTGGAAATCTCTAAGCATACGCATATTTTTTAGATGTATTGGTTTTTGTAGACCGTAGTGAAACCGCGTTAGCCGGTGCAAAGATAAATTTTGTTTCACAAAATATTTACCAATCAGAAAATTTCTCCGAATTAAGTTTATTTCGGGCGACTACAACTGATTTATTGTGAAAGAACCATTAAACTAGTTTCCAAACGGTTACATGAAGAGCATGACTAGTTGATCTGGAATACTCCAAATACATCGTTTTTGATTCACTCAGTTCGGTTTATCGTTACAAATCAGATGGGTGATAATAGACGCACGTGTTCTCATGTTATGACATTAACTCAGCAAGTTTACCATGTTGTCTTTCACAACAGTATTCAGAGGCAATCAACTGAGTTTCATTATAGGGTATGAAAGAGTTTAACTGTGTTACAGTCTGTTTTCGAATCGTAGTTATTCACGTTAAGAAGCGACTAGAAGTTAGGTAAATTCTAAAAATTTCCTTGCTAGCCTTACGACATCGACATTTGAAAGGTTCCAAGCAGTCTGAATGGCTGTTTCCGTTTGCGTAGCATGACTAGTCTACGATACACAGCCTTACCAATTTTTGCAGTGAGACTGGAAACTTGTTTAGCTCTGATGCAAACGTTAAAACATGCAGAATCCTGCCATGATCTCGTGAACCTCTTTTTGGTCAGTGAACTGATTGCCACTAAAGACCTTTCAAGTACGAACGAGATTTGCAAAATCTTAATAGATTAGAGAAAGCTGACAAACAGATCAACCCACAAGAATTTTCCGTGTGAAATGACTTTTGTGGAAACATTTGCATTTTTTCTCACTAAACGGTCTTTGTAACAGTCCTACCTCTTGAAAAATTCTATTTACCCGATACATGGGATTATTGTTAAACTACTAATCCGCAAAAATAAGTAGGAACAAGTAAACGCATCCCTCTTTTTACTTTTGTTGGGTCGTTTGATTGTTCGTGATGGATGCTGATTTATTAATGAAGTTATCTACATTTACCCATGAGTATTTCCGGTTGGGAAATAGGTTTGGAAATAGATAGTTCCACGAGCGAATTATACAAGGTTGCGACTAATGTTGACAAACTGATCCGTTAATTTTTGGATGAAAACTAGTTCATTTTGTCACCAGCAAATTCGCAGCGACAGTTGCAATGCGTCCGTCTCTGACGGATTGAAAACTCAGCAGCGGACATCAGACTCTAAGAATCGTAGTGGGCCTTCAGGAAGAGATAAATTCACACTAAAATTGACAGCATAATTAACGAAACAGCAAAACCTAACCCATGATCACCACCGGACAATAATATTTTTGAGTAGCTATAAGCACTTAGACAGACTTTCATGAGCAAAAATGTTCCAGTTTAAACATACCAGCCGGCAAAGTGTTTTGTGGAACTGTGCATTTACTTTTTTAGTCTTTTAGGCAAAAATCTGGTCTGATCTCATTTTTTTTAACTCACTTGCTTAGGGTTGATGAACAGAAGTGTGCAGACCATTCAGTTCTGAATTCACTTTCCTGTCAGATGTAATATAACATAAACTGACCACCCCAAGGGCAAGAGTAGGGAGGAGTGGGCAAGCATTTTTCAAATCTGCCCTCTCTTATCCCTTGTTATGTAAACGGAAACAGAAATTTGTTCAGATGGCTTGGAGCTTAAGCTAAATCGACAGTTGCAAGTCTGACTGGCAGTTCAAAACCACTGGTTTAACTACGCATCAACCTGTTCACAAGTATTCGTTTGTGTTGATAAGCAGCAATCATATCACAATTAAAATTCATGATGATTAAGATAACCGACCAGCTTAGTTCACACAATAAAAATATACATAGTTCGATGTTCGTTGAATTTCTAATTACGTTCCGTGGGCACTACTTACCGTGACAGGAAGAATACAACCAAAGCGAACACCACCACGGCAGTCAGAATTGACATGAACACAAGGGCCAGAATGATGCCATTATCTGTAAGAAGTGAAGGTTCGCTTTTTAAGAATAGTGTTGTTATATCACATTCACGCAGACCATGAGTTATAGATTTATAGAACACACGACCATAACTTATACACCGTCGCTTCCTATATATATATATATATATATATATATATATATATATNGACCATGAGTTATAGATTTATAGAACACACGACCATAACTTATACACCGTCGCTTTATATATATATATATATATATATATATATATATATATATTAGTTCAGCTTTGTTTATCTAACCTTCGGAACAAGCACTCAGTTGCTCGTCATTCATGACTTACCAGGAACACATGTAGATAAGATATTGTTTACATCCCCAGCGTCTGGGCTCCAAACCATTGTAGTCAAGTTTCGAATAGTGTTGTAGGGCCATGAGACAAGAGCCACTTTGGTGAAAGTCACTTCTGTGGATCCTTTTGGAGTGTTTGGTATGAGTAAATTGAAATCCAGTGCAGTATCTACTTGCTTGTTAGATTTTCCGAAGGTCGTCACCACGGTCGTTGTACTTGTAATCGGAACACGTACAATGGCTCCTTCAAGCAAACCAAAGAAGCCTTTAGTGTGTGGCACGTTACCGGCTGCACTACGTTGTTTCGCAATTTGGATTGCCATTCCAACAGCGAAATCGAGCGCCAGGAAAATTTTCTCGGATTATGAAAGCAGAAACGGAATACCTGGTTAGCTTTCATTAGAAGTTACTTGTACACCCAATTTGTAAAAAACGCTACTCCTTGAGTTTAGTCATCGTGTTTCACGTTTGTTGGGTTGAATCAGCGGGGGGAGAGAAGTTCATATTGCAACGGGTCAACTGAAGGTAATTTTCTTCTAAGCAATTTGAATATAACGGTTTCGTAAAGCACCAGAAGCTTCAGGGCCACTTTAGAATATACCAAACGAAACGTATCACCCACTTTTGTTTTACGGATTACAGATGAACTAGCAGTCCGAACTGAGCTGAAATGATTAGTTTGCACCGACTAGAAAACAACCTTTCTTCACAGAGTTATCTTGTTCGCACAGGCACTTGTGTAGAATATTTTGCACTGAGCAGAAGATTATCGGGTTATGGTGAAGTTTTCATTTGTTTCAGAAGGAGTAATTGAAGAATGAACACAAAGTCATTAAGTGTGCGTTATTTTGAAGAGTTATCTGATAAGACAATGTCTGATTCCGTAATTTACCCGACGATCAAGACGTTTTTGCACGGATGACTGTCGTAAGGTGAGATCCTGTCTTCAAGTAATTAGTAATACAAATAACTTGGTGGAAGTCATTGCTGGTTACAAGACTCCACGGTTCACGTCTTGACTACACCGTACTTTATCAAGATTTTCGTGATGATTCAATATCGCTCGATCGTGATTTAAAATCTTGGACAAGCAAGCGTCAATTTCGAATCGCGTTACTTGAGTGAAGAGGACAACCAAATCAGAACGCTAAAATTGTGGATGATAAATCTGTTCTGCGCTAGTGAAAATTTTTAACCAATAATTATGGTGAATTAGCACTTATTACACTCATGAATAAATGCAGTAAAAATACGACAGGTTACAAGAGTGAATCCAGACCGATTAATCAGAAACGCCATCATAGAGAACAATTACTAAGTATATGATTACACACACACACACAGTGGAATCAATCAGATCATAGTTGCACAAGAAATGTGTGAAATGGTATTTCGACTCATCCGTGACATTCTCTGAGAGTGTATGTTAAACATATCTAGGCTTGTTCACGGACGATCAAATAAGAAACCGTCTAAAAATACTTGGAACAAACATTCTAGTAAAACGTTGACACGAATATAAATCAGCTGCAGGTAGGTACTTGCTGAACATTTTCTAACAACTACCTGATAGTATACGATTCAATTATTTGCGGAAAACTTTTTGTCAATAATTGAAATAGTTGGTTGTCTCAGATGTTTTGTTTACGTTGCAGTTCTCAAAACTTCAATAAATATTCCGTATAATAATTGTATTTACTGAATGAATGATTTAGTGAACAATTACAACTAGTTGCCAACTGTTGAATCTTTGTTTGAACAGATTGCAACAACTTGCCGTAGCCAATTTAAAAGACAACAGAAGACACTCCTCGATTTGGTGCAGTTGGTATTGCGTTTGTTAATCAGTTACTAACCTGTTACTGTTACAACCATTTTATTTTGCAACTAGCCCTCGAATAAGTTGCGTCAAAAACGTCGCGTGGAGTATCTAATTATTACTTGGGTTGTAGCACCACAATAATTTAGTGAATCTGTACTTGTGTCTATCTCTGTTTCATCAGTCTCGAATAAAGTTTTCCTATTTGGGAGCTCTTAGCAACTTTAGTTCCATTGCACGCTAAGATTCTCAATGGCTTTTCACTGATGAATATTATTCGACAGATATTCTGTTTTACAAAGCTGATTAATGAGTGACAGTTAATCAACTTTGACCCAAAAACAAATACTCGTATGCTGTTAGATGGGATACACGAGATTTTATACTATCACGAATAATCTGTTCACGATATACAGATCGAAAATACTCGTGCTTCTCATACCATTTTACTTCTGACCTAGGCGCCTTTCACGCCGAGCAAATAGATCGTAAATTCAAAACCATCTTTGCCATTTTTGCTTAGCTGTATGGATACGAATGTACGCAGTCATAGAAAGGTGTACCAATTTGAAAGTTTTTAGTACGCCAGATAGGAGCTCAGGTCAAGTTTCGGGGATGTCAGTTCTTCAAAAGATTATATATTTTTAAAGCGACCAATACGTTTCATTCGACGAACAGGAACACATGTATGTTTACCGAGCCATTCAAAATAGATCTTACACCGTTCTGCTACCAAAACCGGGATCCCAACATAGAAGGTTACCTATCAAGTAACATGTGTACTTTCATGTCCAGCACCTAGGTTGTCATATCAAGTTCGCCCATTTCTCAGAGTTGTCGAACTACGTAACGAATGCAAGAGAGCCATGTGACTTTAACACAGTATAGCAGAGATATTTGACAATAGGAACCTTGGTTTTGTCAGGAGTCATAACGACAAACTTAGCAAATTTCTAGGGGTAAATTAATAAAGGATTCAGCGACGTTTTACCAATGCGCTGGAGTATTCGCTTTCATTCATTTTTTGAAGTTAAGGGAGTTCTTCCCAGGGACAGTTATCAAAACCGAAACCTGTATTATGGTTGTCATTCTACCAATAGCAGTTTTAAGTTCGAACACCGCCTAACTTAAAGTATTTATTTAGATCAAGAGTGTATAAGCGATGAAACACTTACTTCATTTTCTGTCGGTCCACTCACCGGCAGCTCCGTTTCATAAGGACAAGGAACAAGAAGCAGGAGTGCATTCTGGAACATTCGTAGTGAGGCTTGCGTGGCTATCACACTCCGCCAAACTCGAGTCACATCTTGGGCAAACAGCGCGTAGTCGAACACGATAAGCGGACGGGCGCCAATCCACTTTGGTGCAACTTGATTGACAGCCAAAAGAAACGGTGCCACTGTGATCAGCTGACTAAGCATAACGCAAGCTGTGAAAGGAAAAGGTAACGGGTGTTATCTGAGACAAGTAGTCGCAAGTCTGAATTAATGAATGTTTCGTCTGCATCAAGCCGTACTATCTACGAAGTCCACATTATTCTGAACCCCTCACTGTTAACTGCGATTTGGACGAGCAGAAGATTCATTCGATAAAACAACTTGACTGTTTTTTTAAACAACTTGTAAGCAGATGGTTTTGACATCCGGTAGAACAGTCAGGCAGTTTGTTAACTTGTGACATGAAGAAGTATTTTTTAATTATTCATTCAACTAACTTACCCAAACAACAGGAAGACGATATTTTCGTTTTATTGTAATATCTGTGAAGAAGTTAGAGTTTGTAACAATCTTTCATCCTAGTGAAATTCTGGCTGCTCAGAGCTAAAAGCAAACAGTCACATCAAGTGTTTTTTGGTTTGCGTCCTGAACCTTTGAATGATTTTACAGATTTTCTAAAACAGGCTCAAAGGGCTGAACGATGAGGTTTTGCTAAACATCGGAAAATTATGACTGCTAATTTCTTAATAAATCTGTTTGTCCCTGTCTGTAAAGAAGTGTAACATTTTGTTACTGGTAACAAAAATTTTCAAAGCCAAAACGAGGTGAGGCTTGAAGTGTGTACGTCGTGAAAGTGGATAACAGACAGCCCGTCGATACTTGCAGAATATCAGATGACGCACAGAGACATACTACTAGATGAATAATAATAATTTGCCGATGACTTCATACTTTATTCTAGGTAGTGTCCCGATTATGAAGATTCCCGAAAGCGTACGATTTATAGATAGAATCTGCGGATAGTCAGGCTCCGTGGAGTTGGTGGTGCTGGTTTGTTCTAGTTTCCAGTGTAGTGCAGAAATACGGAGTTTTCATTTCCCCCTTTTCTTCGTTAGAACTGATAGCTTATAGCGGAGGACATTTGTGTAAAGCGCAAGATCCAATTAATACTACCGGTTGTGAGAAACTTTAACTAAAATATCCAGCTTGCTCTACTGATGTAGCTATGGGTCAGTTCGATCAATGTTAACATTTGCATTTAGTCGTAACTGAGATACCACTTACCTAGAAGGCATGGCTAAACTACCTACGAAACTGTTGAGTGAGCAAAAAACGCATAATATAAAACTAAGTTGTTATTCTGTTTGATTAACTTAGACCTTTTGGTAAAGATGAACGTTTTCTGCGAAGGATTGATATCTGTCAGCGATTTTTTTATGTGCATATGTGGCAAGATCACGGAAATTAATCGTGGGAAGTTTGAAAAATTAGTATCGTGAGTGTATTGTATAGTTATCACCCTTCACCACTATTAATATCAAAACCATACGCTGTAATTCGGTCTTTTCCTTAACGGTATCGGACCAGTTGTGCGTATGAATGTCCAAGAGTAGTAACTTTTTGAAAGGCTGCCCTTGATAGCTACGGTTTTTCCAAGGTGGCCGTTTATCAAACAGGAAGCCGTCTACACAAATTCAGTTAGAGACCAGATTTCTGCTCAACTTTCTTAACGGATGTATGGCGAACTTCTCATATCACAGGGTATTCCTTAAAATAGTACATCGGTTTGTTAAACATGGCCTATGGTCTTACATTTGATGACTTTTGTGAGTTTGTGCGCAAAATCTCCAAAACCTTGAGTGTTCATGCAATAAACTCATGTAGCTATATGTTCGTCTTCAGAAAGCGAGTGTTGACCATTGAGATTTCCATGGCCATTCACTAAACGCTAATTTCGACCAGGCTAGCTTTCACACATGTGGTCGAAGGATATGCATCTCTTTCATGATTCATCTCGGCCTAGGGTAACTTTTAACTATTAATTATGAGCACCGTGACTATTTGAAATAAAAAGTAAACTTGTTCACAAAGGTTGCTTAATGCATATTTCACATGCCGATCACAAACGTGCTTTTGCCTCATCTCCGAGGTCCCGACAAACCGAGCATTTCCAGCCACATGTAACAGGCCGAATGACTTAGATGATATTAGAACGTCTACAGCTTAAATGCAAAATAAGCCAAGCCATCTGTGGTGAGATCTTGGTCACAAACTCAAATCAATAACAGTTGTACCGTTGAGATTCACAGTAAGTGATAACCAACAGGTCAATTACGTTTTTGTCCTACTTCATTGTAATTAATTCGAAAAATGAATTAGTCAGCAGTATTAAGTGATCGCTGGTTTGCGTCACGTGCAAAGGGTATTATGCACAACCACTGTATATCAGCAGGGACTACGGAAAATTCTGTTTGCCTCTGCACTCAAGATTGGCTGCTATGAAAGTGAATGATACAGTTGGTCACAGTGTCCTCATTTGCATAGATTTTTCAGCCTGCTTTTTTTCAAATTAAAGCTCACTACTAAAGTTCCGCGTCCGTCAGAGCGCGTAGTGCATGTCTTTGTCACTACCAGGACACACTCTTAGGTTACGCTGCCATGACGCAACCAGGCTGAATACAGTAACGACTTAGGCAGAGCGTTCGACCTCAATATTTCTTTTGTGACTGTCTTGAGGTGATTAGTTTGGTGGTCAACAAGGTTGATTCGGAAACAATACCGGATTCTAAACCCAGAACATGCCAAGAATATACAATACTGATAAACTTTAAAATGATCGAACTCCACCTCTACTGCTTATTTCCGAAGGATGCTGGACCGGCGATAAATACAAATATAAAGTTTGCAATTGTTTTCGGGTGATTTCTAACCGGAAGGCTGTCAGGTCTTTGACTAGTCACCGGATCCAAGCAGAATCACTTAGCAGAAAGTGAACGTGGTACCGTTTGATCTGTCCATTATTGTGTAAAACACAACTTGGTTGAAATAACTTGAAAACCAGTACAGTTTGATCAGAATATGTAACTTCGTAAAGACGTTCTCTTAAACCCTATTTTTTATAAACAGCACCGTAACAATTGGTCGCCCTTATTAGAACACATCCCTAGTTCATATTCTTGATGTGACTGAATTCTGAACTTCTTTGCAACTTCCCTTTAAAATGTTTTCGGCAGGTTGCCATAAGCACTTAGCAGTAACAAAACGAGTGTCGTAATTATTTTTGAACGATTATCTAAATGAAAAATATGTCACAAAGTTGGGATATGTTTCAATTTATATATAACTGATTCATTTCTTTACGCACCTTTACGTTACTCATTAAACTGGAATTTCACCTCGTGTTCCATAAAAGGCATTTGGTTTTACTTGAAGCAAAATTGGTTTTGTGAAACAAACTCAACTGCTTCAACTAGATCACTGGTAAACTGAACATTTGAGAAAAACCATGAATGAATTCTATGGAATGTGGCGTCCAGTTCCTACCACACCAAATATCTCGATGTTGGAGCTTCAGCATTAGTCATAATCACATTGACAGCAACAGTGCCGATAAGCAAACGTTTCAGTTAACAGCCAGTTAATCTACATTCACTTTAACAAGTTGCATGAATTTCATCTTTTCCTTAGAAACCTGTATTGATATATGTAAAGGGCAAAGATTTGTAATTAATTTTTCACTCCAAAGATTGATGTTTACGAATTAAAACTAGCTGGAATTCAGACTCTAAACAGATTACGCTAAGCTTTGAAGGGAGTTTTCGGCAAACTGAGTATAACTCGGAAACGCTGATATTGGCAACGTTTTGAAAACGATCGACATCATCCGATTTGAACGACCGGTTATTTATGTACATTTCATTTTTAATGGCAAGCAAATTAGCTTTCCAACCGAAAGAGGAATGGTTGGAACTGTTGCTTCAATTCAAAAATTTGACGGCATCCTGTTTTTTAACTTGACAAGCGTTTCAGTTTCGCATACAAAAATCTCTGCTAACTGATGTGGCCTCTAGTTGAATATGCAACTCCAAACAACAGATAAATATTCTCTTATTGTTTGCAGTTCTTCTACCTTAGTCTTTGAGCTGTGGATGAGAGTCTATCATATGTCCTTTTTGGGGATATTTTGCAGCTGTCGAAAGCGCACTGTGATACTAAAACTCGTTTGAACGAAACCTACCCGTATAATTTTGGGAATCGGGCAGAATCACAGAAGTTACATTTATACCTTGATCCCACCCGATAATATCTATAATTGATATAGAACTGTTCGCTGATTGACCTATTGCGTAGAATATATCTGTGGCCACATCTTTCATTAAGAATCCAGGTTCGTTTTGATAAATAATCAGAATCTTTCTCCAGCCATAATTTTGTAAAATACTCCTCAAAACATCCGCTAACTGGAGAGAATTGAGTCCGATTGAAAGGCTTCCAACGGAGTTAAAGTCCATGAGAGGCTGTTGCGTTAGATTGCAACTATCAGCTGTGTTTATCAGTGGACTGAAAAGATGGAGATGATGGTTCATCGGACACTGAAATCCAACTTGATAAACGTAAGCCGACAGGTTAGTTAGACAGTTAGCGCGTGCGCTGAGAATCGATGCTTCCATTTGGCTACACTGTGGAAGAAGCGTTGGACCGACGATTACCGTGTATAGGCCAGAGTTCCGAGGATCACTGGTAGCTGTTTGTTGGGCCTGGCTCAGCGCCTGGTTCACCTCGAACACTTCAGCTGATGTCACACTGCAGCTTCCGTTCAATGCTATCAGATTAGTTCGCAATGACGCCACTTGTTCGGGTGCATTGAGTTGTACAGCTTGTCTCACACTGGCAGCAAAGTCGAAAACATCTGTTGGTGCCAGGCACTTCATTTGCGGTATGATTATTTCAAGGCGTAATGGGATGTTCTGTGCACCGACCTGAGACAAGTAACTATTGTATGATAACACAACGGATATTGTGATAATTTTCAGCAAATCGTTCATTTTTTGACTGAGATATAAAGGCTATCCAGTGTAAAAGTAAGCCATAGTGAAGTATACGCAAAAGTTGTGATTGCAGTCAAATCGAGCTAGGTGGATTCGAAAGCCAAAATTCCAATGCCGGTAAAGAGTTCAGCTAGAAGAAGAAAGCTGGGAACACTGCCATTCAAACTACTAGTTATTTAATTTCAGGAAACGCCCAGTATTATTGCTGATTGGTTAGAAATATTCGATTCACTCGAACAATTGTTGCATCTGCCTAGTCTCAAACTAAAATGTGAATATTTTCCGGTGCACTATCACCAGCATTTTTTTGAACGGCATGTGTAAAAAATGGGAATATACATGAGTGAAAAGTAGAAGGGAGTTTACATTGACAATCAACTCAGTTGGTTCCGGAGAATCAAACCTATAATTAAAGTAACAGACAACCTTCCATATTTATGCAGCTGAATAGCAAAATCAGATCCACTTCAGAACGTGGCAATAGCACATTGTTTGTAACACTTAACAGGGTGTTAATCCACAACTAGTCGAGCGAGTGAATCTACCGTATCACACTCATACAGGTACTAGTCTGTTAGGTATCACGACTGATGGCTTGGAATGATGGGCTTGTGATGTTGCGACAGCACAGATCTGGTAGGAAACCAAGGTTTAGAGAATCAGGCTTGTGCCAGTTTGTCTCGTCATATCGAGTCGTACTTGGCAGTTAATTTTCAATATACTCGCTGTACTGTTACATCATCTTAAAACGCACGGATCGGGCAGATATTCTCATAGAGGTATCACACCAGCTGCAAGTCGTTTCTGTTTGTGCATTAAACCATTGAAAGGATTAAACGGATCGAACGCAGCCACACATAGTGTTTCACATGAGTTTGCTCGAAAAGTTAATGTGAGTTTGCATGCAAAACACAGACGTTATCGAAAATTTGATTACTAAATCAGTGGTGTCGTTTGTACATATAATTCCAGTTTCATGAAATAACGCTTGATGAGTGAGAAACTGTGTAATTTCGAATGCCGACTACCCTGAGCGTGCTTAGCCTATACTGACTGACATGTCGTGCTCCGCCCCTATCATTCTGTACTGGTGTGCAGAAGAGTAAGTGTATGTTCTTCCTCGGACTCAAATGAAATCAAAACGCCTGGATGCGAAAAGATCTGTGAATTCAAAATGGTGTCTACTACCTGTGTGTCTTTAACGAATGACTATCATCCACATGTGACCGATAAAACGAACTGTCTTATGGTGTAGTTCCGAGGAGCAGTTCAAACAAACTTATATAACCCAAAGGAAATCACCCTCAGGGGATTATCTGCAACAAATCTGTTAGATATCCACATTGGTTCTGAAAATGAAATTCACCATCTTGTTACAAAATAGAATAGGGGGTTCCAGCCTTCTGCCTACGATGTTGCGTAATATATTGCCATTTCGAACTCAGTGGCTTGGGCCTAACTTTTGCAGTTTTTTGTATATCAGCATCGTCACTTATAGGGGCTGATGAAAACATACAAACTTGCATTATGATTTTGCAAAATGAGTCATCTGATGTCACCTTTCAGATTCGATAAATACACTTTCATGCGTCAGATAACATTTGGTGAACGCTGAACAGTAGACTGGGTAAAATTTTCGTTTCCAAATACAACAGAAATACAGTAATGGTCGTAGTTACGACGACTGCTTGGTTGGTTAAAGTTTTCATTCAGATAACTGCATCAGAAACCATCTATAGGAACTATGAAAGTCGATCGCCTGAAATCGGGGTTGGCTGTATAAATGAGAACATCACCTTTGTTGAAGTTTTTTATTTTCATTGCATTAGTTTATATTTGTGATATGAGTTGTGAAAACTGTCATTACTTCATAGAAGTTAGGTGCAAATTAGTCTACCGGCATAATTTGGACCTAGCAAACGGATCTACTGGAGCTCATTAAGCAAGCTGACACTGGCTTTCAATGCAAATGTTTCATGTTTGTCTGCTAACTTCATAGGCACCTAAGATTTTCACTGTTGCCGATTACCCAGCCATTGGCTCACATCCCTCTTTGTCTGTTCATCCTCCGAATACCTTCCATCCGCGTGAGACTACACAGTAGAAGTACACAAAGAATCATTGAATTCTGTCACAGTTGAATCTGGTCTCAAATAAATAGTTTCTGCATCTACCTACCTTACGTATATACCACCTGCCAGTCGGTTTTCTCATCAGTTTCTTCAACGAAAGATTAGCTGAATGGCGCTGATTTACTAACTGCCGTAAAGTTTCTTTTAAACTGTTGCGCACTGCTTTTGCTTCCGATTTAAATCG
Organism: Paragonimus westermani; assembly: GCA_008508345.1. NCBI lineage: Eukaryota > Metazoa > Platyhelminthes > Trematoda > Plagiorchiida > Troglotrematidae > Paragonimus > Paragonimus westermani. Next base: position 67,068 of record QNGE01002374.1, read on the forward strand.
GAAGGTCTCTTATTAGTACACTCAGGCCCAGACATCGACAGAACAATGGGCTACCCCACGGTTCGCGTCACTGAACAAGTAGCGAACGGTATACAGAATCTCCATTCTCTTCTAGTGTCTGCCTTGCACTGACGTACCAAGCATTCTTTCTTTGCAAGATGCTTGACGTTGCCCGTTAGTTGTGCGCACGTAGACAACGAGTGCGCGCATGCACGGTGAGTTTTACGGCGATGCGCGGTAATTTTTGGAATGTCTTAGGTCGTCACCATTCACGTACCAAGAACGGTAAGGCTTTCACATATTTTGCCTATTTGTTTTCAAAAATTTATGAGACAACCTATTTTAAATCGCGGTATTCGTGAACTTACAGCTTTTAGTTGTTACGCCACTATAAGTTATGTGAAGTTCCGAGGAGAAATTGACGAGGCTACACCGTGAAGTCGACAAAAATGTACTGAATTTCCCATGCGGACCACTTGATGATAACCTTATAATATGAAGCAGGTGAAAAAAACCTGAAGGTTATTCACAGATGATTAATGCCTTCAAATTTACTTAGTGCATTCCAGCCCGTTAATGTATGTGCTACTGACCAGCCCCGACAAAAATCGAAACAGAGGACCTAGTGCTTCCAGACAAAAGAAAGTGGATGGAGGGCTACTAGCAATTGCAGACGGTGTTCTGGTTATACTGGTATATTCTCTTACAGCTTGTCAGTAACAAACACAATAAAACAACTTACGTCTTCGTCCACTTCATTTGGAGTGAGTCCGTCTACACAACTCTTGGACGTTATAGATTATAGCCCGATGTGGTTAGGATTCCATTGCTAGTGTGATCGTAGTTCATCTGTTCTTAACTTGTTCCTGGTATTCAGTTAAGTTAGTTGGGGACTTGAATTTTGAGCACCTATTAAGGTGTACCATATTAAGTGAGAACCTACTTCACAATCATAAACCATTCGATGAAGCAACATGTGATTGGCTCACCAAGGTCATTTCGTACTGTTCTCTAGTCGAAACTAACGTTTGCTACGATATGCCGGGGTTATTTTAATCAGGCACCGCCACCTCATTTTGTGTGTACAAAAAAATGACTGTATCTGACGTTGATGCTGTCTTGGAGGGAACGAAATTAGCTTCAAACTCTAACGTTTTGTGATTGTTTTGTGGTTCGTAATTTTTGTAATTTTCAACTTGTCCGCAGTAAACACCCGTAGGGATGCAGCTAACTTTCTTCGAGCAAAAATCGTGCCATTTCAGTCTTTTGTCCACCTCATCCAAGTTTACGGCGGGAAATGGTTCTTTCAAAAATCCTGTACTTCTCAAGTATCGCCTGGAAAAATTGGAAAGTTCAAATGAGTTTTCGAGATACAACGCGTGTCGCGTGTACTTTTTTTGCAAACGGTTGCTAAAGGAAGAATCTCAGTAATAATTTTTCAAAATTTGAGAGTTGGGTATTGCGATTCTCATCAATATACGGCTGTTCACCCACCTCGGAAATCAGATTTCTATGATTTACATAATTTTTTTAACTCTCGTAACAAATGATTGGTAAGTACCTATAATTGACGATCTGTTGGAGAACCAAGCAACGTACAAAAATCGAACTTCAGGTGGACGATATGTTCGGTTTCGGTCAACAAACACGTTTGTCAGAATGGGATACGGTTATGTTGTCCGTGACTGTACTACGTACTTTACGTGAAATTAGATCACAATGTAAACTTGTTAACATCGATTGCGATTTTGACGTTCAGATAACTTTAACGGTGATCACTAGTTGAGTGTCAGATTGTATGTGGACTCATGCTGACTGTCAACCCTTAATGGGTTGTGCACACATTTCGCGTTAACAGAATCGGCATGGAAACATCTAATAGACAATACTACTGTTTTATTTGTAGCGATTAGGAGAACGTATCGAAATTTGAATATTCCACTCGAAGGAACCTAATCATTAAAAGGTTCCCTCGTATGACCAAGTTGGTTCCTTTCGATAACATTCCTGACCTAATCTAGCTATTACGATTTGGAGTCGAAATTACGTTCTATGGTTACATTCAAAACCAAACATAGGTATCAGTAAGTGGTGTTTGAAAAACTAAACGTTTATTTTATGAATGTCTGAAACGCTAGAGTATTTTGAATGGACCATGAACAGTATACCCGGTAAAACTTTACTGAAGTTACATACAGTAACACGTAGTTAGAATGGCGCAATAAATCTACATGAGTTGCCCGAAAGCTGTATAACAAATAGAACATACTTCTATAACTACGAATAAAGAGTGTGTCAACCTCAACCACGTACTGTTATTTTTATAAGGTTAACTAGTAATGTCTCACTGATAGTTTTCAAGCCTGTGTAGGCGAGCTACATCCAGACGTGTATAAAAATATCTCGAGCGAATACAAACGTATAGACGTTCAAACAAATAAGTAAACACTCGTATTTTACTCTACATCTGTGAGCTACTATCACAATACTCCCCGCATTTGAAAAACATGTTACTGCCTGTTCAAAGTGAATCATGTGGTATTTTCAAATATCAGTTGAAAGTCAGAATTTGCGAAGCCAAATGTGATCGGCATCAGAAATCAGCGTCAGTTTTGCACAAATGAAAGCTCATAGCTGTTTGGTAATACACCCTTCAAAGCAAGATAGATTAATAGAAATTGGCTTATGATGCACAAACAGCACCCTCAGACATACTCAGAATTGTTGTACGATAGAAGGGAATTCTTTAAATTGGGTGAACACGTCAGCCGGAACTTTGTCTAAGGAGGTCCGGTTTTCAGTATGTGAAAGATAGACATCTAGTTGCGTAATCTTTCAATTTCACAACTTACGGAAATAGTAAGGTTTCGAAGTGCGGCAAACATTTTTGTGAAAGTTCATTCAAATTCACAAGGGTGACGAATGAACTGAGTGTCACAGTGAGAAGAGAGTGAGATTCTGAGGATGGAAATAATCTGGCGTTTGTGATAAATCATTTTGACTTCCGTACCACTGATCTTACCTGGTCGGTTTGCCACGCCGGTAAACTCAGATACATTTGCTTTTGAGTGATGAGCAGACTTTCAGATCACCTTGGAATTGGATACACCAAATAAATGCTAAATTCACCGTAAAACTACGCGATTAAGACTTTTCATTACGGAGAAATCTGTCGGAATTTTGTGATCGCCAATCAATCCTTGTAGACATTCAGGTCGAAATATTGGGGTTGTTTGAATATTTATCTGTGCAACGGGATATGTCCGAATGGCAGGTGGACCTTCCGGATATAGGGAATATTCATCGTGATTGCACGGTTTTATCTTAATTCTGTTTCCTACAACCTAGGCTTCAGGACAAATCTTTAAAAAATGAGGTTGGAGGAATGTCGATTTAAAACTAAAAACATTGTTAGTAAACAGCGTTTCATTTTAGGCGAAATGCGCAGGTGTTCATGTAATCGGTGCTTACGCTGTCTGGAGTATATAAAAATAATTATTTTCAAGCATGAAGTCTTGCTGGTACACGCAAGCATGCGAGCATTTCATCAGTCGGTTACGTAAAACATTCGGTTAAATAGGTTAACCGCGTAGCTTGCGTGCATTTATCAATAAACGTCCTCTTGTTGTCTTAATGAACTAGATAGAAGAACTTAGTGTTTCAAATCGGAACATCAATGATCACACTAGGACTGTTGACTGAGTCTCAGAAAAGAACTTGCTATTGCCGGTTGCTTCAATCGTCCTTTTCGGGGTCTATTTTCTTACCCTCAGTGGGTCAAGCTAACCGAAGAAAAGGCAGTTTGAGATTTTTGCTGATCAACGGCTGACCGATCTCCACAGTAAAAACCCATGTTTGCTCACGTTCATCTCTGTCCGTTTTAGTGAAGAATAATATAGTGACGTCACGACTGTTCGATTCAATAGTGGGGCTTTCATCCCTGTAGTTACAGCACATTTAGGAGATATCCATAAGGCAAAGGTAGTGGTTAAACTTGCCTTTTATGTACGATGATTATCTTCAACATAATGCAATGGGTAAGAAGTTGTTTTTCACTTTAGAATGTTTTCAATTTCCAGCAGGATGTACATCATAGTTCACTTTGAATTAGGGTCTTAGTTGTAGTAGGGCTGCGCCATTTGCCCCAGCAATTGTTAATAATGGTGATTTGAGTATTTTAAAAAAATGTATGCAAGAATGTTTAGCTTTTGCAACCGGATTTCGCTGACCTCTGCAGCAACTGAGGTAAAACCCTTCGGGCCTAAATATTGAACAGATGTAGGGAACTAACTGAATTTAAAAGACGTCTGGTGCATTCATGCGGATCACTTTAAACTAAATGGGATGACCTCTCCCTGTTCCCTCTGACAAAATCCTCCTCAGGAACAGGAAGAATGAAGATTGTCAAAGGCAGTAACACTGCTTGGTTCGCAGTATTCATGGTGACAGTAATCAATTGGTCTTGAAGTAAATGTTCATTTCAGTTATGCGGAGCAAAACATTTTCCTGCAGATAGTATCAGAAGTTCTAATACGCCAAGTTGGTATTTTTTTGGTACCTCTGGGGTGCTCGTGATAAAAATGCAAAACCTGTCTCCAGGACAGCGTCGAAAACAGTGAGGTGATTTTGACTTGCTTGTTCTCTGAACAGATACCGTTATTGTTTTTCCAGTGAGAACAGGCTACCGAGTTTATTATGTAACTCCTTACTACCCCCCAGTGCATTGCTTGTTGAAGTTGACATTGCTCCCAAATTTTTTGTTTCTATATAAAACCCTATGCGTCCGTCTTGTGTTTTTTTTTTGTAAATTTATAATGTCTTTGAACAGTTTCAGCTAGCAACAGTAAATCTTGACGGTTAGCATTGTTGTTCAACAACCTGTGTGTATCCTGAACGCATTATGTGTAGCAAATGCACCTTTTCGACATTGATAGCAGTTTAGTTTACCCGACTGCTTTTCCGATTGTGGTAGCAAACAATGTACCAGACTTGGTCACCAGCGCGACAAAATTATTTTGACGGAAGCTCAGAAACTCAGAAAATATATAATAGTAGCTTTTAACTGAAGTCGGTCATCTGCCTGTTTACAAATTGCAACGTAATATTCATGCTATATGTAGATCACTGCTGCAAGACGGTTCCAGACACTCCGTTTTACGAGGACATTGCGGTGTAAATTTTCCTCAGTTTCCGCTGGAAAAATTATTCCGAATGATGACGCGTAATGTCATTTTTATGACATTAAAAGTTGTAAAAACATAACGAGTAAACCTTCTTGTGTGTACCTTTTGTATCTTACAGTTTTTTTTCTCTGAAACCCGTCGAAAATTACTTGCTTGTTTAACAAGGCCATTCGGAAGTCGTTTGTATCGACTGTGTAGAAAGATCTCGTCCAAAATCCAGTTACCAATTCTCAGTCTGCGTGTGGTTGCCCAAACTCAATCTTTGTCATACCATGACCTCACTTGGACAAGCAGGTATATTCATTTAAAATACTATCATGAGTGCTAATCTAAAATATATTACAGCGTTGAAGGACTGGGAGAGAATTTGTTGAAATTACTCAGACGGTTGTGTGGCTAAATTTTGGGTGATTGTGGTCTCCATACTTTACAAATATGCATCCTAAAGTTGCCGATCTATAACTTCCGTGTTTTGGGGGAATCAGCGTATACATGATAACGTTTGGTCTACATAGTCTCTAGACCAGTAAAAAATAATGAACTCGATCAAGTAACTTATCGTTTTTTGTTGACATTACGCTGTGGTGATCCAATTTATGAAGTTACAACAATGCGAATGTTACCAGAGATAGTTGTTCAATTAGAATCTTCCTTTATACGTTTTGCGGTATTCTTTGTGAGAAAACTGCAACCAGCTAGACCGGCGAGTTCGATATTCGGAGGCATGATAAAGAGAGTGGAATAAGTTGTCAACATATTCACTTTGGAAACAGTGTTTGGCATTTATTCCTGCATTTCCTAGGCATGGTTACTGGAAAACTGTGGAAGGTGTACTCCATATTTTTCCTCCCTCACACAGTCCGTTTGCGTTCAGGTGCGTGTTTCCAGTAATTAGGTTCCGTTCCTTCAATGGTCCGCTTCATGGTTAGAATGTGGTCCTCTGTTCAGCTCGGTGAAATGTTTACATATAGCTGTGGACAACTGAGGTGTAGCTGCGTATGATGATGATGTTAATTATATTATTGACGGCCCTGTGACAGTTCAGGTATAAAAACCTGATTCCATTTCTTTAATCGTTCACGGAGCTACTCTTTCAATGAGCGCAAAACCCGCTGATCCCACTGCCGTATGAAAGTGTCAACCGTTGAATGCTAAGTACAATTTTATGATTGCAGGGTGTCCCATGGAGTAATTTTGTAGAAACTTGGTTCCTGGTAGTCCTGTAGGTGTAAAGTGAGCAAAAGGAACCTTAAATACTATCGATTAGCCGTCGATCTTACATTCTGAGAGCCTGTGGCCTAATTATAAGCAAAGTTTGAGGTAGATATGTTTTCGTCCAGCAATCAAATGTTGATTTTGGAGCGTATGCTAACGGACCCATGAGGCACGCTGCAGATGAGCCTAGTGGTTCGCTGTGTGACATCACCTGCAAATCAGGTTGGCTCATCGTGGCCTAGAATCAACTTATCAGAACTTGTAAAAACCTGGCTCCTACATGCCCTCATCAAACTCATACAAACTAAAGTACCATCAGTTACGTTAACGTTGATTTCTCAGGTAAGCTGTTTCACTCCCAAATTTGATTCGTTGATAGCATGTGGTTCAAACTTAACTTCATCGGAAACCTGATAAAATTATTCATTTCAGGTTTTAAAGCTTTACTTATTTTCCGCACATTCAACACTTGAAAATCTTGGACTGGTAACACAAGTTTAGTACGATGTTTTTCACTTTAGAGCCATTTGTTTTAATTCAGTCGGAAAACATGTTTCCTGTAGCGTTTAGAGAGATTTGTCATTCTAGTGATTCAAAAGACATTTCATCTGGTGAACATGGTAACAGAACCGGAGTGTTTTTTCTTGGGAGGTTCTCTTTGTGGGGAATATTATAAAACCCTCTTCAGTTTTACACTTCGCTTTGTTTTACATCCGGGACTTGAAAAATTTGCACCTTTCATTCAGAGTTAAATAAATAAACGGACTTACTAAGCCAGCAGTCATTTATAGATTATACTAAGTAACTTGTGGGTGAAAAATAACCTTCGAGTTTGTCCATTTTTGCAAACTAGCTATTATAAACTTGTTGCTTATTGCTACCGAATGAACTTACCTTTTGTAAAATTTTGTATCAGATTGTCTTACACAGCTTTTATATACATGGGCATTATAAGATAAGTCAACCAAACCATGTCGAATGTTCCGAAAACGCAACGCAATCTAAGTGACATCGTTTTTCAAAGTGATTCTAGTGAGGGCCGAAATCACATGAATTTACTTGAATCATGGACAAAAATATGATCTGTGAGAGTTTTACACTTGACATTTGTTTGTGAGAGTTTCTTTACAAATTTCCATAAAATCGTCCATTTGATTTAAGTACTCCGTAGTTTAACGTCGAAACTCAACAGGTAAATTCAACGTTTCATTTTCATCCAAATCCAAGTCATCTTCGGAAACAATCACTACCGTATCGTCCAACCACTGAAACAAATAAAATATTCATCCACTCAGTACCCAAATCTATTCTGCATACAAATTGGTGAAATTCATTTTCAGAACTATAAAGTAATTAAGAAATATGAAACTTTTCTAACAAAATTCAACCTGGAGAGAGACTGACCAATTAAAAAAATGAGTTATCTTAACAAGATGTGAGCAAGGGTTAGGATTCCAGACGCAGCAGATATGTGCACTTATTGAGAGGTCCAACGCGAACATTTCTGGTATGTGTACTAGACCTTTTCATAAGTGATCAGCTAGGGATTGCTATTCAGCAGGAAAGCATTGGCTGATTATTGCTAGTTTTCAAGTTATATCAAGTAACTGTCAACTAATTACTGATGACAAAACATCATCCAAAAATGTTTTACTCATTTCCATGGTTCTAACTTGATTCATAATTACTCATAGTGAAGAGAGTTGTCCATTACGAATAAAATGGCCGGTACCTTCGCCTTAACCAGATGAGTTGACAATTTGAGCATAGCCCAGAAGACAGCTTTTAGTTTAGGCAATCTGTCCATAACAACTGTAAGCTCTTTGGTGCAATGACTAACACGTTTGCCTCACCAGAGCACGCACCGGATCCTTTATCCCGGTCGTGTATGGAAAATGCACTTCTGACAGAGTTTTTGATAGGAAGATGACCTGTGCCTGGCGCCTTTCTGTCATTAATCTCTTCGTTTATTTCCTGCTCGTTGCCTTCAGCTCACAGAACACGTCATATTCGCACTGGATGGTTCAAGCTATCTTCGGAGGAATCATAACCAATAATCGGCCCTAGGAAGAGCCAGCTAGGTGGTCGACAGATATCTTGACCTTGTAGGGGCTCTTCGGCACGACTAGTGTATAAGGGGCGGATTGTAGACCGAGCGCTTTTCTGTCAGGCAAGTGAGACGTAGTGCAGGATCTCAGTTTCTATTTCCAAACCAACAATTGACCAGACGAAATAGAATAACTATCCTTCACCTCCATGGTGAACACTGAGACCGGCTGATGGCAAAAATTACGCTGATCTTTTTCTGGGCCTATGATGAATGATTGTATTCTCGCAGGTCACTCACGATCGGTCGGTTAATTTCAGCCAGTAAAAAATGAAGCACAACAGCGAAGAAAAGAGGACGAATCTAGTGAGGCTTTCCGGATGAAAATTTGACGTATTTGGAAATCGATTACTTTTGCGTGAGATTTCAGCATCAACAACAAATGAAATAGCATATTCGCTGAACAACCGTACCACGGGCTCACAGACAGACCTGGGCCACTGTTAAGGAACCACAATTCAATTAACGACAATTTATTAACTTGGTGATGTAATTTCTCGCATAGATTCTACAACACAGCTGCATTCCCATTTGTTCGAACTAACTAAGCAGAAACCGAAATTATTCACCCCATTTGACAGAGCTTGTAAATTTTTAACAACCATGTTGCAACACTAACTTGGTTGGTGCTTCATCATCCAGGTGTGAGGTAAACTGCAATCTTTCCTAACTAAAGCTAATTTGGTGAGATAATTATGAATTTCACGAAGACTTTTCATGCATTCGCTTTTCGATTCATGTTAATTTAACTCTCACTGGAAATCTGTAGGGTTTACCAAAATTTTCTTCACGATTCAAATGAACGATATTAGTTTATTTGTGCGGAAAATACCCTGCTTATTCAGCTCAAGCCTCTTTATCATAGGCGAGCATGATTATTAAAAACCCCACTCGGTACTTCTATGGTTCACATCAGTGCTGTGACAGGGAAAAATCTATGACTGATTGTTGTGGTCTCCATTCGTTCAGGTTTATATTGTTCATAGAAATAGCACAATCATGGCAATTTTGTAATTTTCCTGTAGAAATACTGCTTGGGCAATGAATCTGCTGGATCTTTTAATGAATTCCGTACGACACAGTTGATTGGTTGGGTGACTAGGTCCATATGTGAGATACCTGAGCTTCCGGGATGGCTTCGTAGCTCGTCAGGTAGGACATTTGGTGCGTTTTGTGATTTTGCCAGAATCTCGGTGATACCACTTTACTTAAACCATTGAATCCTTGATGTATATCTTGACGATATAAACCATTCTGGTTAATATGTAAGTTGTTGCTTATAAATTCGGGACGATCTGACTTATTAAAAATTTAGGTGCGATAAGTCGGTAGTACAGAACTAGGGTTGAGCGCGCACAGCGGAACAGGTTCGCTTAACTCTAGTGTAAATTGGAATCAACGTGCCTGGCAAAAACCACACGCACTATTGATACCTTACAATGAAACCAAAACTTAATCCGAGTTGATATTATAGAAGGGGGCTGAATGAAACGTTTATATGTCTTGTGATCAGTTTATAAGCCTGTAGTTGTACCATTATCAGTTGTGAAATGGCTGGCACTACCTGTCAGTTTTTAATTAATTCCAGTATCATACGAAAAGCTTTCTTAAACCTTTTAACGTGAGCATTCTAACAAGCGTCAATGGTCGATGGAACGTCATTCAACATTTCACTTAATCCAGGTGAATCGTGCTAATATTTCAACAGATCACTTCACTCACAGATTCTTCTTCAGGTATTGAGTCCAGATTTTTGATTACATTCTGTAAGGTTTCTATGGTAACCGGTGGATTATTTCGGAACAACTGTAGGGGAAAGGCGTCTCGCGTAGTCTGCGGCAAAACTAGTAAGGCAGGAAAATGTACATATTTACGACGTCTAACTTATAACGAACAAAACTTCCCAAGTGGAACTCTATCAAATGAGTGTTTCTTGAAGGGACGCAATTTGCTAAGGCTGCATAAAAGTGCACCAGATGATTTTAACTTAGAATATCCATTCCTATTTACAGTTTCATCATATGGAATGACGTCAAACAATTTATGGCATTGTAAACAGTACCTGTGCACCAATATAAGTCAGAGAATAGCAGTTGCTGGAGTTATGGAGGAAACCTCCATTTGCTCTTGATAGCTACATTCCTTTGAGGACACGAATAAGTTCGTTAAGCTTGAAAAAATGACCTCTATCTACCGTTAGTTTATCAGGATGTGTGGTTGATGTAGACGGGGTCACTAAACCTGATAGACTTTAATGACCACTTTACCTGTAACTTTACCTGTTGGGAAACAACTAGAATCTTGAAACGGAACGGGTTATCGGGCCAATCTACAGGTTCTGTTGTGTTTGTGGCAAGGGCACAACTAACCAGTAGGTAGGCTGTCCTTCAGTGTCGTAAGGATTACAAGTTGGTCTGTGCTCATGTTTAATTTTTTACCCTGATTTACATTCCAGAGATGTGACTGAACTGGATGTCATGATAACTAAGGCAAACGTGGAAAATTGGACTTTCATAAAATAGGCTGTATACGAAACCCATACAGTGCCAACAAATGCTGTGCGGGTGTACAACAGAAACGGCAAGCAAATGTAAATGCTTTTCGTTTGCCGGAAATATCCCAAAATACCAAGAATATCAGTAAACCGTTTGAGTGGAGCGTATTGTTCATTTTTTGCAATACAGAAAGTTTAGATTGAGAACGTTCTTTAGCATACGATATGTGATGTCCCTTGACAGTACAATTCAGGACAGAAATAAGCAGTATACTGAGCACTAATGACGAGCACACTTCATCATGCTGCATAGCTTTTATCATTGTTGTTTATAAAGCAAGTCTATTTTGTTGAACATAGTGTGTCTGATACTAGCTTTCAACGCTACTCACAGAAAGTCAGCTCAGCTGGTGGTGGAAAATGAGCACAACCTGTCTGAACACGGCGTCACCCCTACTTGAGAGGCAGGCTGAGTCGTGGCAGCACGTTCATATTGTTTCGTGCATAAACTAAAAGGGCTGCTGTAGAATTATTCATACATCAAGTGGGATGCCTTAAACTGAAACAACCTTATTTCAAAGTTTAAACTTTATCTTTTTGTTGTGACCGCAAAATACGCCTGACCCGCGAAGATGTTTATTGCATTGAGCGCAGTACTGATTATGTTAGAAAATAGGACGATGAATGTGTACACTCATCTGCATGGCTGACTTGCAGTTACAGACCTTAGGTAGCTTTATCTTGCCATTCGCCCAGGTAGCACATCCTCTATAGTGCGTACCTATTATCCCAACAATATCTTCTGGTCTCCCTTCTTTCCGGCTTTCAACTTTGCCTTCCAATTCCAAAATGTATGAAACACACTACTCACACACGAGCCTGCCTGTTATACTATACTTCTCTGTGGTATTCAACGTCAAATTCCTGCTAACACTGAGTTGGAAAACAAGTTAACTCGGCTGTCCTTCTGCCACTTTCTCTTGTGACTCAGAACATGTTGTTCGACAGGCGATACCACTTTCTACGGTGTTCCAGCTGTAGTAGTTTCGTTTCGTGTTTTTACTTCAACTCGCACTATTTTTACAATGGTTAACATGGAAGTCGAGTTACCTGGTTGTTATAAACCCAAGGGCACCATGTCACGGTTACTCATATGCAGTGAATGAAGCCGGTGTTGTTTGTGTTTGCCCGGAAATGGATATCATGTCAAGGGCACTGATGGTTAGTCGGGTAGGAGTTGCGGACTGTACTGGGTGAACAGACTGAGAACAAAGTTCCACGTACATACTGTACAGAATGTAGGTGATTGGATAGGAGGTTGAAAGTGACATCCGTGGTGCACGCTGAAAGATGGTGCTAAGTGTGACAACATGATAGACGTGACATTTAACTAAACAAAATCGAAGAAATGATGCATTCCTGTGAGCAAAAAACCGTGGCGGCTCACCGAATCCTCATGTCAGCTGTCTCGCAAAAACTGGGTTCCAGATCCCATGTCGTAGATATATGGCAATAAATTACGTGGATCCTTTTAGGCTTAATCGAACTAACTTCATGTCAGAACCGTGAGTTGCTGAGAAAGATGGTTGATCTCGTTACAGATCAGAATTCCTACCAATCTCCTCAAAAATTGATACAGGTGATCCTAGAAGAAGCATGGTCCTTGTCTGGAGGATTCTGTGAGGAAGATTGTTATGCCGGAGACAGGAACCTGTCAGGAACATAGACTTTTTGGCTAATTCAACTTATTAGATATCCATCCCCTATACTACGCCAACATTCCCACCTGTCATTCAGTATAACTTCACCAGATTTTTACCACAATGTTGCATGTAGGTACTATATTTTGCCGGTTACAACCTCCATCTGTGAATATCCGTTGTCTCTTGCATAACGTGCAACAGATAACATCAAAACAGATACAAACGTACACATAATGAATTTTTGTTGACCAGAAAAACACTGAAGGAAACCTATACGTTTTGTTTGTTAGAAATAAGTGAATATTTAACGTACCTGAATCATTTCTGAAGAATGCATGTCGCCTTATTCTGTCTGTTAAAGTTTCAAAAAAACACGGTTTCGGAAATTCATTATTGAAATGTATGACGACACTGTTGATGTTTGATAGGGTTTAACAGCTGAGTGAATACATTGTATAAAAATAAATAGTCTGTGTAAGACAATAGAAAAAGATGAATGAAAATTACCCCGTTGAACACAACCCCTCCTGTACACACGTAGTTCGTGAGTGTTTTAATGGCTAGACCAGAGAGCTAATATGTCGTTGTAACAAAATGCGATATTTAATTTTGACTAGTTTTACATGGTTTAAAGTGAGAATTCACTATTTGCCAAATGAATTGCCTGAGTTTTCGAATCTGTCACTTTTTCCGTTTGACATTAACAGCTTTTGGGTAATGTTTACTGTATTTCCATGATTCCCATTTCAGACAGCCACCCGTTTATTTACATTAGGGGCTCTTCATAAGGTTGTACACATCACGCGAATTTGAAAGCGGTTAGTTTTCAGAAAGTTCATTGTTGTCGTTCTTTAAACGTTACGTACTGCAATGATATGAACACAACCAAGCAGTGCTCGAAAACCAGGTGTGATACAAATACTTACACTGTTTAGTCGGGACTGGGATGACTAAATACAGTTTCGAGATATCTTCATTAGTCGCACAGAAAAAGGGTGGATAAGAAAGTCCTCGTAATGCAAATCAACCTTAGCTGTCCATTGTTCATACATTAGAAGCCTTATTTCATTGGAAACCAACCTAACATTGTTCAGATCCTTCTTTACGCGTGCCTGATCTATTCAGCCACTCTGTTGTCCACACATGAACTGCAGTTAGTCATATGTACGTCACACAACAAAATGTATTTGATGTCAGTCAACAGCAGAAGTAACCAGATATAACAGGCAAACAAAGCAGGTTTTGAAAATAAGAGGTTAGATCTTGAGCTAACAGTTTTCTTCAAACCACAGAACACCTCATTCCATGAGTAGATCGGACGTATAACACAGCTTAATCCTTGGTTTTTAACCGAATTCCTAGGTACACTTGTTACTAGCCACTGATACCATCTGTTGGAGCCAAAGAATATGATTGCTAACGATTAATATAAAAACATGGTACAGTTTAAATCAGCAAGGACAATCATACTTAAACATTTGACTGACCCAAAGCTAACTTCCACTCGGTACTCGGAATCACGTGAACCATAATGGTACGTACATCTTGGTTTTCAATGAAGTGGTCAAGATTAATCACCTGGGGCCAGCACAACTGTGGACTGATGAACGTCTGTAACTCTCTGCTTGTAACAGTGCCTTGAGATAGCCAAAAATCTCAAATATGCTGATCTGCTGGATATAAAACTTGGTGTTCGCTGGATTTTACAGACTGTCACAGGCCGTTCGGAAGTACCGTGTACGGCTCCCAAAAACGTAATTCTCATTGTTCTTCAGTATGAACGCGAAATGTGGAAGAGTGTCACACAGGAAGTAGCCAAAAATAACTCGTAATTTTCCATTATGTTTCACTTAAAGGTAGTTTAACTGCACATTATTCTAAACAAGAAAAGATGCTATAAACTGTCCAAAAAAGAGTCGAGCAAGCCGATCGTCCAACGGTTGGCCGTGATCGCCGGCTTACTGTTCGAGACGACCGAAATACCTTAAGCATATTTCAGTAGCGTAGTGTAGATTTGAACAGCTACGCTGTTGGCAGCAATGATAGGAATCTTACAGCAGTTTTTTGTTTATCGTACCTTTGGAATGAAGTTAGATCTCACAATCAAGATGGATTGGTAGCCGCATCATGAGGAAGGCAAAATCTTTTCTAGATTGGATGCGAGCGACCGACCTCCAGACTATTACTTCGCCCAAAACCAGTTGACAATGGTGTTTATTTGTCATATCTGTCATACTACTCGTGAGTAATAATTTCAACATTCATCAGCGGCAATGGTGCACTCCAGCTTGAGGAAACCTGCGTGAGCAATCAATCTGTTCGATAGTTCAGAAAATTCCATAAGACACGCATGGGTAAGTGGGGGCGGTAATTGTATCCGAATGTAAAATTTTCAGATAATCAGCATGATTTTATAATTCAGATTTTGCGCCATTTGCCGTGTTTGGCCTTGCTGATTCTGTTGATGGCTCCAGCCCAGGCGATGCACGAATTTTGGTGTACTTGTCTCCTCCATATCTTCAGATCCCTCAAACTACTTGCCATCAACCATTATCACTACAGTGATAATAATTCCATAAAGCACATAAGAATTTCAAGTGACTTAGCTGATTTTGCGGGTAAATGGGCCCAAATGTGAAATTTCTGACCTCCCGACCTGGCTACGTACCTAAGATAGTGGAACACTTGCCCCATATGCTGTCTTTGTTGCTGATCTAAATATGCAGTTGGGTTTCACCTAAATGGTAGAATCTGGCTCACTGAGCAATACCTATATATGTTCAAACAGACGTTAGTCCAGATGTTTTCAGGATCGCCAGTTATGTTGCCTCCCCCTCAACTTCTGAGATGGATCAACCATTCGCACGTCATTATACAGGCTGGCGATATGAAACCACAATTTGGCTGGCGCATTCAGATACTGGGCTCAGCACGCCTTTTAATTTCTATCGGGTGTTATTATTACGTAATTATCTCTGAGTATATAGAGGAGACTGTGTGTTTCAACACAAACGAAGATAATGTGTCAAATGAAGACCGCCATATGTGGTACACCCATGAATGCAAATTGACCACGTTGCTGTCAGCTACCGGTGGTATCGCGCCATTAAAGTTCACTAGTTATTTTAAAGCAACTGCTTTGGCTCAGATCATGCCACTGTTCTTATTGTATCGTTCTATGGTTTGCTTAGTGATTATCTACATGA
The DNA here is from genome assembly GCA_008508345.1 of Paragonimus westermani. NCBI lineage: Eukaryota > Metazoa > Platyhelminthes > Trematoda > Plagiorchiida > Troglotrematidae > Paragonimus > Paragonimus westermani. Next base: position 82,976 of record QNGE01002374.1, read on the forward strand.
ATGTATGAAATGTTCAACTCAAAAGCGTTTGAAAAGGATGACAGAAGGCTTCATTTAATATCGCTGACAGTCAAACCACCTAAGGTTAACCAACGATTCTCAAAGTTACTGCCTAGAAGCCCCGGTGACTATGCGAGTCTGTTGGGTCGAAGCCTAATATGAAAAATCAGTGTAACTTTGTCAGAAGTAGATTCCGGTCCATTTGGTGGAGTTTATGAACAAAAGTCAACCGGCCCGCCCGAAACTAAATAGGTCGACGACCGCCTTAAATTAAACTACAAGCTCATGAAGAACTGAACAAACTGAAGAGCTGGAAAAGGCATTCTCGAGAAAGAATAATTTAGTGTTTTTTTCATTTCGTCGTCGCGCTGATCGCGAAAAGGTGGCTTGGAAATATACAGTTTGTTGTGACTGGTTCAGGTAGAGACGAAGTACGTTGGGGAGCAGTTCAAATGTTTTGAGTAATCTCTTTAACTCGACTGTCGAATGAACGTTTTTAGTCATAGCACTCGGGGCGATCCTGCTTCAGAAACTGCAGCCCATGTTATCAGAACATTACAGTTCTGGACGCGGACCACTTTCATCCAAATCTGTCCCGCTGTTTTGGTAATCGATTATTCCCCAAACTGACCAGAACCTTATGACCGATATGGCAGATGTGAAAAGCAACTCGTGCATGCTGTTGGTCTGCGGCACTCCTTATGTTCGAAAGCGATGTCATATTGTCACAGGAAATCATGTATAGTATGCTGTCGGAAGTGTTTCTGAAACATGCAGGGAGCTAGATAAGGGAAAAACTCGAAATGTCTGCTCTTATCCTTGGCGTATCACTCACTTCTTCATCATGCGACAGGCGCTGTAACATCGGTGCTGCTATTCTTGGTCAAAAATCGTGGAATATTTTTTATCCAAATGTTTGATACGCTCCTTGAAGCCGTCTTTTTCGCTGAGGAGTTCCAGCGAACACAGTCAATTTGCTGGAGTTACACGCTCAATCTACATACAAGGTACACACTGGTGAATAGCTATCTTGAACGTTTAAAGAAACTCTTCGACCCACCTCATTTTCTTCAACTGCATTATGTCTAACATTCTTGAAGGAAAACTAGGATTTTCAGATAATCTTGGAATGAATACTCCACTAGGAGTAGGCTGACCAACACTGACCATGCGTCTTCAGGGAACGTGCAGCACAAGGTGAGCTGAGAATACGTGGTATAGATTGCGCCTTCAAAATAAGGGGCCTTGTAAAAAATGTTGGGTTTCTCCAGAACCAACCTTGATTGTTCCGGGCAGGTCCCTGTGGACTTGCGATCGTGTCTCCCACCTGGGAAGTGTCATCCCATCAGCTTGCAACAGACGTACTGTCGGCACTTGGTACGTTTGTCAGTCTTCGTTCGTTAGCATGTCGTAAAGAAGATAGATGGCCTATCAAATGACGACTTGCAAACAATGCGTGCTCAGCTTTAGTTTTTGGATCGAATGTCTGATCTACCTGAATGGAAGTTACACTCACACTGTCGGTATTCGATTATCGTTGCCTTTATCAGTTAGCTTGCATAACACGTGTGAACACTGCAACTGTCCGTCGACTAGAACTCAGAGAACGAGCGAATTCGCAGTCCGTAATCAGGGCAACAGAAATGTGCAGTTTGGGCGGACTGAGTTATGTACTGTGTCTGCCACAGGGGAGTCCGTCGATCTGTATGTTGTTCGGTGAGTCTGTTGGTGGCTTAGCAAAGCCGTGGGTTGTTCAGGCAATGATGTAGTCACAGGTCATGAAAGCCTTGGCCCCTATGTTGTGCAAGATTAACTGCTGTCGAATGTTAGGTTGAAAATTCACAACCGGACATACTACTGGTTGGAGGCACTCTTGAAAATGATGTGTTGTCGTGGACAGTGGTAACCCTGCATCTGCAAGTAAGCCGGTTTCTCTTCTTTCTGAATCGTCAATGGTTTGTTTGATTTTCAACTCTCCACTCATTTGTTTTTCTCTGTTAAACTACTTCTTCATGGAACTCTAGCAGACCCAACGAAGCACCAGCCACAATACTTAAGGGTAAGATTGGGAGCAGAACATGACAATGATTTCAGCTGTTAGCGTGTTCACATGTGATCTATCGTGAATAAAGAAAATAACACAGCAAGTTGCTCCCATGATGTGCAAAGAAGCAGATATTTTCATTGTCTAACCTTCCTATTTTGGAGGTTTTATTCAGTGTGCAATTGAAAAACCGTGTTAACTCTATCTTCTGTTTGCAAGCGCTAAATAAGGAAACGCTTCAGTCAACCATATTCACAAAAATGGAAGAATCGTTGAGTACATTTAAAAGCTTCGAACTGACGAAATACATTTGGCAAGGTGCTATGATGGATGTTTAACTCGTTCGATATAAAGCACTTAATAACGCTGCTTTTCACTGAAGTTCGGGGATCCAGGAAAGTGACATAGGAAAAAGATGATTCTGATCTCGTATGCTTCACAATATGAATTGTTGTCCAACTTAAGCTTTGTAAATTGGCGATTGAAAATCTAACTAGGTCATACACGACATCGGAATTGCGAAATGATGAACTGGGTTTCGTTTTGGACAACTGAAAATTAAAATCGATTCGTCATTTGACGTGAATGTTATCCATGTATTTCGCTCGTAATACAAAGAATTCGTCATATTGTGATATGTTTCACCTCATCACGTCACTGATTTTATTTGACTATTCCAAAACGACAATTAAAGAAATACCTCTTCATTAATAAGAAATTCAAGTAAACAAACGCACCTGAATGCCAAAAGAGTAAAATTAAATTGCGCTGTGCTCACTCCATAATCCATTTAGTACAACCTCTTGGGGGAATTCACTCAGAAAACACACAACGTCAACAAGAAATCAATAATTCCGAGTTACCTTATCAAACACACAACCAGAAGAGTAGCGGAAGCTTTCAAAGTAATGAAGAAACGCAAGAGACTAGAAAGAAGGCGATTAGGTTGCAAAGGTTTTGCCCAGCTGAGGCAGTAACTTCGATCTTAAAGTCATTGCTAATTGGTCTTGTTCTGTTACCATCCGATGCGAATTCAACACCAAAAACTTTAGCGGCCAGCTTTTACATATCCTCTGAGGGTTTGAAATGCACATTCGTTTTCCAATATGTGCACAAAACAGACAAGAGAAGTGCTTCTGTGTGAACTTTCAAGCACATTAGTTTTGTGAGTCTGAAAAAATATTGCTTGCGGCAGCTGTGCGTCAAAATGAATTGTGTAATACTGAAGACTTCGAACAAAGTACAATGATAGTAGTAGTTACAGGTTACAATTTGAATTAATGGATTCGTATTGCTCTGGTTTTCAAGCGATTAAGTAAAAACATTAACCAGAAATTTTGATGAAAAATTGCAAAACGAATAATGATAAGGGTTATTTATAAACATGTCGAAGATGCTGTTGATCACGGTTTATATGCTTAGTTATGTTAGTCGGGTTTTGGTTAACACGTATTCAGTTGGTGCATAGTTACACAGCAGTATAAAAGTATGGCATAGTAGAAATGGATGCACAAGACTGTAAGCACCGTACTGTGCACACGAACAACATTATTAGATCGAGGAAATCGGTTTGGTCTCGAAACACATGGGCTACTGTACATCAATTCATGAGCTCACTGTACTATGTGGACCAAAAAATATTTGGGCTCTTGGTTCTGGAATGAGTGCTAGATAGTTCGGCGAAGTTACTTGCGAACTCTATAGTAGCAAGTGTGTACACGTTTCCCGGCGGTACGTTATTTGTAGTGCGTGGTGGAAAGATGGTGATAAACTACACCAAATTACGTCGTTGATATCTTTCGAACTTTCATGAACAACCACTCGAGCACCTTGGTGATTACGAACTGTTTGCGGTCATTTCGGTTTAGATGTAATCTCAAGGAAGAATTTCTATCACTCGAATTAGAGTCACGAGAATCGTGTTTTTGGGTTACAAATCAAAACATTTCGTAGTAGAACGGATCATGAGGGTTTATATCTCGACAGTGTTCACTGCTAAACGATGTCTTTTGAATGACAAAGAGAAGTTAGGGACTTACGAAAATCCAGCCTTTTTTGTGGATCTCTCTCTAGGATACTTCGAATGAGGTTGACCAGCACACGGTCCGTGTTAACTGGAACTCTTGTACTATGTTGTGAAGCAATAAAGTAGATGTTTGTCATTTACTCACTGCTACTCATACGAACATCTGTGCAACAGAATTTGTGACTGATCATCAGAAGTGGTGAAAATTTGTTTGGCTTATTTACTGTTCACCTCAAATATTTATCCTCTTTCGCACTCTCTGGGCATTTACTTGGACCACTCTTGTACTGTGAGACAATGTTATAAGTTCACAAATTCATTGAATACAAAGGAAGTTAAAAAAAAGTATGCACTTCTGTCTCCGCGTTGGCAGAAGTGAACCTATCGGTGTAGGCAAGTGTCATCGGGGAAGAAGTTCTGTTTTAACGGCCCAGTTTCAAATGGATGACTTTGAATAGGTAGTATAAACGTGTTCTGTTAACAATGAAAAACCAACACAAACTTAATTAGATTTACCCCAGTTGGTTTATCCTGTAGAGCTCTCTTAGCCTCCGGTTACCAAACATACATTCCAAGATCATAACCCCCATGCTCCACACGTCCGATTTAACTGAGTAACTACGTGTTGGTACTTCCGGCGCCTAAAACAGGTAAAAAGATACGACTTTCAACTCATGGCATAAATAACCATTTCACAGTTTGTCCTAAAAGAATCTCATACTCCATTGTAGAAGTTGAGAGCTCGCATCGGCAATCTTGAATACAATTAAAAAAATAATCCAATGAAAGAACTCTTTATTGAGAGATGCCTATTAATCACTTTTGTCTAGAAGTATCAGAAGTTTCACAGGACATGTGTAGACGATTAATCTGCTTGGAGTTTATAAGTAGCACTACAATTCTTAGGGGTTAAGTAGCATAGAAATGGTAGTAGAAATTATGGTAGACTGTGCTATTGCTGTTCACTGCTTACGTGAGGTGCACATGTAATCTTGTGAAACTATAGTGCCATTTGATTTATTAAAAATGACTGAGTTTCTGCACACTTCCTGTGAGTTTCAGTAGCATCTGCACCGAAATACGGACTTCATCATGTATGGTACATATGGCAAAACAACACGGAAAAATAGTCCAGTTAAAGTTCAACAAGATATCTTAAACAGCTTGATTAATCGATCACTTAAACTGTGTCTGTTGAAATTCATTATCCTCCACATTCGACCACAACTTTCTGATACACATGAATTGTTAAACGGCTCAGATTTCCACGGACATTATGGCCTGTTAGCAATACATAAGGCTGGTGTGAGGCCAAGTCTGACTTTAGACATGGCGACTTGGGCATGTCATATACTAGTGCAGTGGTTAGTTGAACTGTTGGAAGTATCCCATCACGGATTGACTGTAAGCTATTGTAAGCATGCGTTCGGATCCACAGTACCTGCAAACGGTCAGACTGTTGTAGGCAGAAAAGTGGCGTCGCTGGGCATTTGCTTATTGCTGACAAATATATCATTCACAAAACTGCTGGTTTTGTAACCAATTACATTCGTTCATGTGATACGAATCTTGGAACAGCAAGTGGACATCAGCAGCTGCTCTCGTTTACGGGTAAAGAAAACAACTTTCGGCCGATGATAAAACTTGTCAGAAAGGTGTCGCAATGTCCTAAACAATAGGTCTGTTACTGACTGGGATAAATAAATGGACGAATTCGGAAAGAATGGCATCCAGATGACTTTTTTCGCTTCGTAAATGTCAACATTAATGAAGCCTACACGAGACATAGGTTGCTTGAAGAAACAGGAAAACGAGACGCTTGCTTGGTGTTGTGCTTTTTAATTAATAGTAATCAGTATTCTCAACTTAACAAGTTTCTTTTAATGAAGCCGAAGCGGAACTTGGTGTGGTATACAGTAAACCAACCCTATGAAATTCCAGCTGACCACATGCGAAAAATGGGGCTCAAGTTTTACATAAAACCCTCCGTGAATTATTTCGTGTATATACTGAGAGTGTGTGCATTTGTACACGTAAAATGTAACAGCTAGAAACGCGGGCCGATGAATCTTCCATCTGACACAAGACGTTCTACATAAACAACTCAAGGCGCTATGAAATCTGAGCTGCAGCGCTGGTCAGAAGACTCGACATGATCCTGAGGACGACCTTGCATGTTCCAGAAATAAGATTATCATTCGCCTCTTGACCCGTTGTGTGCCTGCAAGTCAAGAACCAAATGTCAGTAATGACACTTTATTTTATGTTCAACTAACTTCTTGTTTTTTGAGCAAATTATCCCTGCCGCACAAATCGGTGTTTGTAGGAAGACGAAAGCGAACACCATGTTGCTTGACTGATGACCGGATATGAACGAATGTCCTTTAGCACAATCTGACCAACTTAGTTAACTGGAGTCACAAAATTGATTTACATATCTTATCTGAGCGGATCAACCGCGCCTCGAACGCTTGCATCAAAAGTGTGAGATGTTCCGGAGACCATAGGAATTCGACTGCAAGTTTCCATTCTCTGTTTGCCTATATGGCTTGATTAAGCGCTCAATTTGTATGGCTTGCCATACAAATTGACATGCGACACAGCAACACATTAACCACGTCTGTACTTTTTAAACTAATACTAGTGTAGTGAGGACGGACGGTCGCACTATACTACTGACGCCAGCTACAGCGTTGGTCGGAATGGCCGCCGGACAAATGCGGAAGAGATACTGAAAAGAAAATCGGAGGGTAGCATCACATGGAATGGTTTTTACTACATAAAGGAACTGAGACTTAATGTCCATAGCGAGCGGAAAATCCTTAGATTACTGTTGTATGCAAATGAGAGTTTGCGCTCGTAGTCCGGTTGAGACGTACAACCCGTGAACTGGTTTCCCAGAATAAATAACTTTTGTGTCATCTGCGTTCTCGGTTCACAAAACTAGATGCATACTCTAGTATGGTCGATGTAATCCTCACCATACGACTATTTCTATACGTATTGTTATTTGTTCTGGAGATGATACACAGGAACTAAGTTAGCTTGTTAGGTTTTGCTTGCTGAGAAACTCTGGAAATATATGAATGATAAAAACAATGAGTTTTTCATCTTGTATACATGAAATACTTCAGTGAATTCTCCCATCGCAACTACGTTGGAAGTGTTCTGTTGGAAAACGAAGTGAGATAGTGGATGATGGAAATGTGTTCAGTTGGAGTGCGCTGGAAATGTGTGCTGTGGTTTGTGACAAATCCACTCTTATCAGGCAGCGAACACCGTCATATTAAAATTAGTACATCTGAAGAAAAATCACATGTTCAGTCTTGTTGGCTTATGCCGCAGTTATCAATGCATATCATAGGCTATTCGTAGATAATTAATGGGCTAGTTGGTAAAAGGTATGCTGAGAAAGTTGCTTTGGATAAACAAAGAAGTGTTTCGACAAAAAATCCATTGAATTTAGTAGACTGGAAAGTCTGAAGCTGAAAGGGCTAGTCAGACCTTATGTGTTCACAGCAGACGTAGCGGTCAACTTGTCGATCGTGTTTCTTGTCAGTTGAAAATTTAGTGGGAACGTTAACTGTAGTGTAGATTACGCGCCTTGCCTCCGTCAGACCGGGCGCAGTCTGAGCCTTTGTAGCTCATCCACAACATGCACCCATTTTCTGTGTTGTGGTGGTTTAACAATTTATGAAATCCTGTTTACTACTTTCCGAGTAAAAGAGACAATCTTGTGGTTTCAGACATGCATCTCTAATCAACCGGATCACGTCTACGCCAGTATATTTCTAATCTCAACATTATACCAGTTACTGTTGTGCTATATAAACTCTAAGGAGTAACTGTTCAGACCAAATATCAGTGTTGGTTTTTCAAAAGCACAGTCACCAACTACTTGTGAGTAAACAAAAACTGCAGTGAATTCACTTTTTTGTTATCACTGGCACGTTCGTTCGCTTTAAGAGAGTGTGCACCACATATAGGCTCACTTTGATGGAAAATTCAAACTTATCGACCTGCTCTGAAAATTCACAAGTTGTATTTCTTCTTAATGGCAGCAATTGTGAAACACACCCGGATGAAAACAGAATGCGTCACATGATCATTGCAAAAACGACAAAAATTGATACCGATTTTTTTCTACACAAATTCTGACTACCCACACATAATGGTGGTCACTGGCAATTCAAGGAGATTTCAACTGATGTGTGTGTGTGTAAGTACGCGTTAACAAATACTTTTGACTGGCAGAATTCTTTTTCCAACATATAATTGATTATAAGCCTTTATACTGATATACCATATTCTTACTTAGACAGGCATTCACTGTTGTCATGAGATACCATCCATCCATTCGGATAACTTAGGAGCAATTGAAATGTAAAGTATCACAAAACATTTTCCATATCACTGAAAACTGATGAAGGAGGAGCTACAGTCCATCATTTTGCCGGTGGTAACTTAGATCGGAATCGCGTAAATACTTTTATAAACCTCCATAGAATCACGGTAACTTATTGTTTATTTATAGGCCAGCCACATTTAATTGAGCATTTTAAGACTACGGCAGTATGAGATGTAAAACGCAGGATTTTCACCACACCTACCATGTAAAGGTATGTCCCGCAGACTGTCCGAAATTCCTCATCGTCCGAGAACACTCTGGCCATTCCAAAATCAGCTGAATCAGTAACGTCGAAAAAGGATTAGTTTAAAGTATAAGGTTCGTCTATGATAAAACTGTATTGAATTGATAACGCCATTCTCTCATCCACAATCTGATCTATGAATATATCTTAAAAAGGACTTTAACGCGATTTGTGTTCTATCTTTTTCTTACTATAGAGATCAGTTCTTGTTCCTTCCTGTCCCTCCTGGACAAGCATAATAGCTACCGATGACCTTCAACAAAAGTATATCTATTATTTATAGTACCTTCTCGAGTTGAATCAATCAGTAAGTGTATACGAGCGCGTTAGTGGTGAATTGTTCTAAAAAGCGTTCGACTGTTATAGAACAAATCCTCAAACAATTATTTCAGTTATGAAAACAGAAAAAAATATTACATCCTGTTTGTTCTACTTCATCATTTACGGGTAGATATAAGAGCGGTAGTGAGCCAATCTATTCGTAATATTCACTGATGATCCACAGATATCTGGCTCATACACTCCCGATACTATTGGACAGGAGAAATTATCAGATAACAGCGATCAACTTACTCGGACCTAACGTGGAAAAGCAACACTAGTTACCTTCCGAATTCAGTGCACTCTTACCAACGTGAGCATCCTTTCCTCTCTTTATTCCCGAGCAAATTACCCTCAATAACATCTTCGACAAGATCAAACTTTACCGAACCCGCCGTATGTGTCACAACACTTCTTATATCTGAAGCGATAAGGTACAGCTGAACAACCAGTATGATTCCGCCGTATACGGAGCAATTTTTGCCGTGAGATGAGGTGGACTTCCGCGAAAATATTATCAGTCAGTCGGATTGCCATCAGCTTGAGGTGTGTAGAAGGTGGAGATGCACGCGATGTAAGATGGCCGTGAAATGAGCTTTTGTAGCTCAAACCGTCGACTTTGTGATCCGCCAAGTCCAATTCACTTGTTCCATTGTGGCCGATCGTACGTTGTAACAACCACCACATGTGCACATTGGAGTGTACTTGTGAGCCCGATTCAGTTGCCTAACTCTCTGCGACGAAAAGTGAATCACCTATCTGTTCCCAACTTTTTTTGTCGATGTCGATGGACTTCTGAGGAAGAGACATCTGGTGATTTCCTGAACAAGACTTTTGCGGCAAAGTTGGTGTAATTACCCCTCAAAGAGAAGCAAGCGGCAAACGGTTTCACTTATTCTAAATGTGCTAACAACGCAGAGCTGCTGACAGATTGTTTCCGTTTCGACTTTCCGCTTATTGAACTCTAAATTTTATCCTGACGATTTTGAAAATTCATAGTCTTTTATGCTAAAGCTGTTAGGTTATGCAAAGCTTATAAGTAGTCTTAATGAGGATATAAGCCACCTCTTCCATTGTTAAATGTAAACCGTAAGATATACTCAAAATCTGGTGGTTGTGAATCAGACTTGGTATGGCAGTTAAAAGCAGAGTTTCGTAAAATGTCCATTGTTTTGTTGGATGTTGATAGTTCTAGTACCTGATGATTCATCACCCAATGAGTTTCTTCGAACCAATAACAGTTATTTATGAAAGCGTCTTAGACAAGAGTGGTTGCATGCAGAATTTAGCATGTAATTCTGTGTGATCACAGAGACTCCTAAATTTAACTCTGCCAACGCCGCAAATGGCTGACATCAGTTGTGCATATTCAGATTGGTACGTGATCCACAGTTTGTATTACAAAATATTCTGCCGTGTATAACTTACTTATCAACGCACTGTTTAGTTTGCTCGGTCAAAATTCGTGTACATCAACAGCTACGCAATCAACTGTTCTAATGCCCGCGGTGTATATGCTTAGCTAACAGTCGGTATCAAGAGTAGACATTAGTTTGACCGCATTTAATACATTCGAGTTCACTGCACTCTCAGGTTACCCAATAGCATGAAGCGAAGCAGCTAGTGGTCATTTTCTTGCAATGTCATAGCCAGAAATTACCGTAAAACCATCAGGGTGAGTTATGAAATTGGTGTAGGATGTGGTGTACAACTAATAGTCTTTTCGCCTGAAATGTGAAGTATTGAAATCGCAAATGGCTACCAGTGTTATGATGTCTCAGAAGTGGTGTGTGAGTGGAATGTATATGGAAAGCAGTATGATCATGTTATGTAAGTGGATTTGTTCCACTGCAGTCCTGTGTGTACATGTGTCATGGGTCGATGATCTAACCCTTGAAATCAGCTGTCCATTTGATAAGATACAAACATGGTGAAATTCATAAAGCAAGCTTGTGTTGTCATGTTTGTCTACATCACATAGGTAAGACACAGGTAAGATATTTTCTTTCTTTCAGCATTCTGCATACTGAGACGCTATTTCTGAACTTGCACTTCAAATTCCTATCGACTGAAACTTTGTTGATATCTGGACAGTCTTCCGATGCTTGCGTGGCAATTTTTGGACAGGTTTATCCGCGGACTGCGAGTTGTGAGTTTGTGTAGTGAAGGTCAGCACCGCTTTCGGACGTCTTGAAAGGCACATTTGGAAATGGCCGCTAAGCTCTGTGTCTACCGCTCAGTGGTGCTGTCTAATCTTCTGTACGACAGTAAAAATTAGGGAGTGCGTCAGCGGAACCTGCGCTATCTGAGTCTTTTCCACTTGCACTGTCTATGACCCATGTTAGGTATTGGGTGGGCGGACATGGTTCCTAACACTGAGGTACTGTGGCTAACAGACAGGGAAGGAATGAAGGCCATGCCGACACTGAATCCTCTTCGTTTGCTAGATCACGTCCATCGGACGGATGGTAGTCGTAGTCCAAATCAGCTGTTTTACGGGTACATGAAATGAGGTCAGCGAAATCCTGGTGGTCAAAAACTGAGACGCCAGGATGTTGTCCAGGTAAGTCTCATGCATTGTAACATCGATTTTTAATGCTGACAAGCGTTTGCGTTGATCTGAATGGTCTGGGAGAATACGAATCAGACGGGCGTCCGAAAGTCCAGTGAGCAACAACTGCGCGGCCGCGAACAGAAATGTGCAATACACAAGGGAACCACCGATGTCATAGGTAGCGGTGACATGACTATATGACGTTTCGGTGTGTGCTACCGCGAAAGTGTTCACCCTTTGGGATTAGTAGTGTATTAAGGAACGCAGCTTTATTTGTGGGTTGTACGATGCGTGATTTCTGTTGCTGCCCTGTAGGTGTCAGAAAACCATATCTGGTTGACATTTTTTCGAGCCTCACCTTACTCACGGCATCTGGTGCAGCAAAAACGTCGGCCCCAAGAATCGTTTACCTATTTTTGTGGCACAATAAAACGGTGCTTCAGGACAAGGTTGTCAACAAGCAGGCCGTATTTTTCTGCATTATCAGCTAGCAGGTTACGAACCCCAGCTGTGCTGATCATTAGGGAAGCGAAACGTGGACAGTTTGTTTTCCTGCACGGGAAGTCAACGAAATAGCCGCCTCTTCATCAGACAAGCACTGTGCTGTCTCCACGTCAACTTTATTTCTTTCACGTAAGGCCCACCCCTCAATTGCCCACATTAATAGTTGACCCACCACCAAAAGGAACACTTATGGAGCACTATTTTTAGACTTAAACTGCCATACTGGGCGGTCATTCTTCCTATGCCCTTTGTCACCACAGTGGAAACATCAAATTTGTCTGTTATTCCTCTGTTGTGTTGTGCTCATTACGGCTACATACGCTATCATCTGCTGCAGCGCTTCCAGCATTTCTTTCGGTGTCTCTTTCTCCTTGTTACCGTTCCCATTCTTCATGTTGCGTCCGGCACCGTCATGGCCGTGCCCTCCACCATCATTCGCAAGGCGGTCAGCTTCGCACGGTCTGTCTTGACTCCGACCACTTCAACCAGGTCTTCGATTAACACCCGGAAGTCTCCATCTTCGGATGGCATCTCAAATAGTATCTCCATCCTCACGCTTGCTTGTTTTAGTTACAGAAAAAGCTTGGCATGTGAATCTGTTTATTCCATGCAATTTCCAACAGCCTATGTCAAAATGTAGGAAAACGAACGCGAACACTCATTGGTGTTGCTGAGTTGTATTCACACACACTGGGCAAAAGTACACTATTATTCTCCTTGGTAACACGTTCCCCACAGTACGCACACACTGTTCGAATGGTCACTGCTGATCCCTCGTCTTTCTGACGTTGGGAAACGTCCCCTAATTTTCGACTGCACGCACTACACTAAAACGGTGGTTTACTAACGTGCTCATAGCATACCGTCGACCAAGAGACAACGAGCATATCAGGCTAAAATGAGTTATATCGCCTATATCCGTTTTTTCTTGTTAGTGTCGGCCAACGACCATTGTCGTTTGGCGATTCACCTGTTCTTTTCTGCAGAAACCTCGCAATATACCGCCTTCTATCGTTCTTTCTTGAGCTTTGATACCGTAGTGTATGGTGGTTGCTTTCTCTGTTTCTCAGTCCAACCTGCAACTTTGTTTTTCTTTCTATCTTCCCAAGAATATACTTACATGCACTGTTTTACTGAACTAATTCTTACATTATATTTTCAGTATGCTTTTTCCTAGTTCGGATCTTGCCAATACTCTCTCTCTACCTATTTGTCAGGAGATAGGCGTTTCATTTTCATGCCAGCCTGTGAGTTGGTTAACCACCATTGACCGGCTAAATACAAAAGTCTCGCTTACACGCCTCCTGGTCTCATTCTTTCGGGTTTGTACTGGATACGTTGTCTGTGAACAGAATCTCAATTGATGCAGCGCAAGCCGCTTATGGTTGTGGTTTACCGCAGGCGTCCTTCGGTTTCGGTCAGTATGACAGACTAATTTTAAAAAGTTGCCGCCACCCATGTCTGTCTACAACACCCACATACGGCTATTTTGAACAGTTTGGTTGGATATACCTGTAAGACCAGAATGTGGAGGATGTTGTCTCGAAAACGGTTAAGGGGACATTTTGATGAACATTCTATCGGAACTTATGAGGAAAACTTGTTTTGCACTTTTCTTTCAAACAATTTATTTTTCTTCGCCGACTAAGCCTCATTAAGCAGTGGCTATAGAGACGGCAGGAGGTGCTTTTCATTTCACGATTGTAAGCATTCCACTTCCGTTAAGAATTTGTACTTTCCTCCATTATAATAACCTACAATTTTACTACTATGCGTTAACAGGAGCAATGTAAAATCTACAGCACCACATGCAGATAAAATCTTCGACAGAATATTTAGTTCGACGTAGACCACGTTTTCATACAAGATACTTTAAGCATCTGTACCCTGAATTGTTTTTTCGTTGTTTTCTGGCATTCTCATTGACAGCAAACATGTGCAAACATGTGCATTCGTTAACTCACGTTTACCGAAACGTGTTTTTAGCAACTAGCATGATTGGAAGTGTATGTCCAAAGGTACAGCACTTGCAGGTTACGAGAAACACGCCAGAAATCAGTGGCTCGAAGAATGTACAACAAAACAGCTTTCACTGGAAAAATTCTTTTGAAGTAAGTTGTATCCCAACCGGAGTTGCAGCACTTCAAGAGGTTAATTTTTGAATGCAACGTAAATTCCATCTACACAGATTTACAGATGTTTTTACAAACGCACATATACTCGACAATGATGCGAGAGAACTTATAAATTAAAAAAAGACCTGGTTGCAATAAACCCGAAATTCGGCTGAATTTGAAGCCGCAAAAGCAATAACTTGTCTGGATGCGGTAAATGCTTGCCAGCTGAGCCATGACGCTAAACAGGAACCCAAAGACTTCACATCTTGGTTTAACTACTCCCTCAACCCACTGTGACTTACTGAATCCACAAAATGTTCCAACATACTGACAGCAATAGCAGAGTTCCGCAATCGGTTTACATTGGATTTAAATAACGTTACCACTGAGCACTGAAGTCGTGTTGTTGACAAGTAGCCTAAATGTGAAATTGCCGGCGTGCCTTTGTGGCATAACTGATGAGGTAGTTACAGAGTCTGGGTGTGCTGCTACTTCCGCTGGTTCGAATCCAGTCAGAGTGCATAGTTTTCATAGCTGGGTCTCTTATAAAGGTACACATTGTAGAAAACTCGTTTTAAGTTGATCGTGCAAACTATAAAGAAAGCTCAAACTTGAAGTACACTACAAACACTTACGCCTCTAAAGACACGCAAACTGGCGAAGTAGCCGTTACTCAGAGGTTAACTTGGTATATTTTATTATCCGTTGCTTTGAAGATTTTTTAACTAGAAATTTTATTCTTTTTAAACGTGATATTCAAGTAAAATTATATTTTGCATCCGTAGTGCACTACAGTTTGGCATTTAGGAGATCGGCATTTTTACCAGATTCGCTAGGATAATAACTGAACGTCAAAATTACTAGAATGTCAGTTGTCTCGCGTCGGTTAACTTGAGGATTCTTCCCCCGCGCTGTTGACATGTTAATGGGATTTGATTTGTGAGCTTGAAGTTTTACTGAAAGTAATATCTTGTCGATGCCTGAAACTAATGGTATGGAAGCTGTTGAATGCTACTGAGATTCACAATCTGCCTTTTAGGTCGCGGTTTAATAAACAAATAGATGTAAACTTATTGAAAAGTCCTGATCACAACACTATCGACTAAGTTCAACAAGACTTTCACTGGTCTTCTTTCGAAATAATGGAGCTAACTGACCGCAACCCAATAGCCATTAAGGCTGAGGCTGTAGATAGAGTGACCCGATCATTTTCACTGTCCCCACTGAACTAACGATAAGTAGATCTGTTTCACAGCCCGAGGGATACACCAAAACTTAAGACTACCTTTTCTTCTCGCACGAGCTAGATGCATACACATAACCTGATGCAAAAAGATGTAATCAACTACTCTTAACGTGTTGCTGGGCAGCTCGTAAAACCTGAAATGTAAAGAGAATGTTTTAATTTCTTCGTATGTCTTCAGCACCAATTGTAAATAAATTATTTTTGTTTTCTTTGAGAAAATAATCTCAAGAATGACGAATATTCCCCGTTGAAGTGGTCATCCAAACAATATCAGCTAATACATGCTAAATTCTCCTGAAATTCCGTTTTTTATCTAAGCTATTATTATCCCAAAGTCACATCTTATCAACTTTCAACTGCACTGTACAACGTAACTACAAAAGCTGTACTTTTAAAGCAACAAAGTTTACAACGGAAAATTTTAACAACGTTAAACGTACTCACAGTTGAGGATTTCTGCTTACCCACTTTGAAAGTCAAGTCCTCAAGTGGAATTTTGGTGACTGCCACTCCCTCGCTAGTGTGATTATGGCGTATCAGAATGTTTGCTGGTTTCAAATCTCTGTGCACTATCTTATGTTCAATCAAAAAACACATTGCATCTGTGATTTGTTTGAAGATATACCGAAGTTTCGCTGGATCCAAAGGAAGTTGTTCATCTGGGCGAAGTCAGTTCAGTAAGTTAAAAGAAGCTTACTTTTACTAATATATGAATCCAGGCTCCCCCCATTACAGTATTCCATTACTAAAATTACCACGCTGCCTAGCTGAACCGGGTATTTTATCTTCACAAAAGAGTGCTCACTTCGAAATCGATCAGTTGAACCAGGTTCTTATGAGAGATGTACTACGGACTTGTGTTATTAACCTAACTATTATGATAATCACTTTGATTGTATCAATCTCATGGCTTCTTATGAATGATTTTGTTATGTTCCCGTTTGGAGTGATCTCCTTGACAGCTACAAGATAATGTGGATCCTAAAATTTAAACTCGTAATAATGATAACACTTCCAGTTGAACTCACCGAAATATGTTGACCCAGATAGACTTTCCCGAACGCACCCTTTCCAATTGGGGTGCGAGAATAACGATACTGTTTAACCGTTCGAAAAGGCTTTGGACTGTTTTGCATTGCCATTAGAAATGAGTCACTTTAAAGATATTTTTGTTTGGTAGGGTATCTGAAAATTATGACAGGATCATAAGTACGAGGTAACTCTTGAAATGACCAAAATACATCAATCTCACGAGAGTTGTTACAAAAATTGGGCAGCTAGCTGAAAAAATTAATTGCGAAGTGAAAGGCCTCTGAATATACAAGTAGGTTTTTTACACAGTACGCTTGAGTTGTGGTGATATCAGACTTTTTAGTAACACTGTTCTATGAGTGTCATCTATCTCAGTAGGTATGGACATTTTTGATTTTTCAATAGACAAAATCCAGAAGAGTTGGAAAATGTTGTCTCACGTAAATGAGCTTTCAAGCTGAGCACTTTTAAATCTTCAAAATTCGTCGTCTAATTACAAAATCATTAGCTGTCCCGTCAACCTATAATCACGTTGAAAGTGTTTGTCATAATAAAATACGCTTTTAGAGTTTCCAGAGACAAACAGCGCTAACAAGCTAAATTGGGGTAAGGAGGGGCAAGCTTTCAGTAACAGTGGAGACGATTAAATATTACAATCTTACTCTCTCTCACATAGCTGTATCAAGCGTTGTAGTCAACGTTTTGCATAGGTTTACTTACTATACCATTTGGATAAGTGGAATATCCAGAGTTACATACTTGTGATCTGTTGCCTGAGCACACACAGTCTATACGACTGTGTTGAACACATTCACATAATTCATCCTGCATGAAATACCACAGTTACGTTGGCAATGCTGTTGACTACATATGATTGGAAGGAGACACGTGACCAGTCTTGAATAGACTGTTGATTTCTAACTTCTACACGCTTGCATAGTGTTGACAGTGTACAGTCAACACAGCGTATCCTCACCACTTGCTACAGTCTACCGTTCACTCACACATTGGATCAAACTAATCCAACGCATTAACACCGTTTGATCTTCCATGTTTCCACTGCGTTGATGTTATGTTACCTTTCAAGCAGGATCAGCTAACTAATGTGGCATTCACGAAGACCAACACACTTTTAACCAGAACGTAAAATACTCTAGAATTCATTCCGATTTCGTTCTGTCAATCGGATGAGCAGGTGGTCCGTAAAAATGTTTATGGTTTGTTACCGGTTAAGCACTAGCAATAATCAAAGTATTGTGTAGTTGCAAAGTACACATTAACCTGAAGCCTTTGCCGTTAAGCGCACATATTTTAGCGTTATTCAATGCATCATGGTTCAGAGGATCTCTACTGGGTGGAGTTTACCGATAAGGTAAAAAGGTTTGACGAATTGCAAGTTGAAGAAGAAGCCATTTTTCGTTGAATCCACTGGATCAGTTGAAAAGGTGTTTGCTCAGCATATGTGGTAACTATTGGTAGTTAAAGCTACCTAGATAGTTTGAGGGGAATATATGTTTGCAAAGCACTTAATTACGTAATCCCAAAATCCTACCTCTCAGTTTTTGACAAAGACATTACCAGTATTGTTCATAAAGTTTTAGTATCGGTCTTTACGAAGGGTTTTTGCGACATAACTATTTCAAAAGGCACGAACCATAAACATCAAACGTTCTGCACAATAGTTATGAAGCTCATAAACAATATGCTGAATATCGTAATCAGACCGATTGGGTATTGTTTAAATGTCCTTTAAAAAGCCATGCGATCAGAGATACCCACTGAAGACAACATTTGGCACTGATACAAAGGGGACTGCAAAGTTAAGTGGATCATACCAATCGATCAACGAAATATTTCGTTGAGAAATATCTTCAGAAAAATTACTAGAACATATCGCAGGGATTACCTCTACTGTGTGCTACAAAGGAAGTGACGGTCAACATACGTGGACACCTAGACCCGTACAAGTTTTGCAGAATGAAATGCAGGTGAATCGCAGTTGTTGGGCTTTTGAATGTTACTAGCTCATACACCTTCACCCTCCCCGTCGTGAGCTGGCTTTGAGTATTCCCATCATCTAAGATTTTTGTGGACCAATTCAGCTTTGTTGAATTCCCAACATCATTCGCACATATTTCCTGTAGCTACAGTACAAGGTTCTTAGAGACGATGCATGTAACTTTGAAATAATGTGAATCCTACGCAAAAACAAAATAGAACCTTCAGGGCGTTAAACACTTTCATTGTGATTCTTTTGGAGATAATTGGCATTTCTCACGCGACGTTTTGAAATAAATTCCATAATGTTTGATATCATTTTTGTAATCTATTTGAACTCTCTGCCCACTGTTCATCAGATTCACGTATCTCCTACGTTATTCTTCATGCAGGCAGTAATGATGTTTCGTCACTTCTGAAACATGGCCACTGGTTTGCATTAAATCTATGCTCTTCGGTACATACTTCTTGACAATGAGTTGAAGTTTACGTAATGTTGCTTCAAACGAAATTTCATTTACAATGGATCGCTGTTTTCACAGTCGGACACATTCTGTAGATAGCTTATCATAATAAAAGAGGCTAGAATCGATTTTTGCACTTTAGTCTCCGGAATTGCACGTCATGAAAGATTTGAACGACACGTTATCGTGAGAAACAATGACTCCCGCTGACCTGCCATATAGAGCGGTTGATAAGAGGAGCGCGTGAGTGAAAATTTTTCCAGCTACTAATAATAAATGTGTATTGTGGCGCTCGGAAAACAGCGCTAGCGTGTTACTTATATGGTTTGAGGATGAAAATCAATGCGGCTGATTTCCAGAGTTTTGAAATAATCGTGAAGCTCACGTGTACGGAAAATATCAAAGGATTTTACTCAAATAGATATCAGAATTAAAAACACGAACGGATGGTTATGATGCGGTCGTCACGCCTCTGATCGAGTCAAATCATCTGATCAATCAGACCGAATCGTTCAAGTCAATCTACCAAATATGTGGGATACAATCGAAACAGGTCAAAGGCCGTATACTCTCAATTGCAGAGGCCATCGCAATTCGCCTATACTCACCACCACTGTGCGCTCAAAAACGATCAATCAAAACGTTGAATCTTCCATGGCCGTGTACGCAAACACAGGACAGAATGACTGCGTAGATGTGACGCATCCTTCGCAGACTTCGTACAACTCACGTGGCCAATGTTACGTAACTAAGTCTCCTGACTCAAACCAGACAAAAACTGTTGACTGACATCTTTCGCTTTAGTGATATGTTATCTACCATTCCCATCTAACCCACATAAATGTGTTGTATTTAGCCTGATAATGAAAAACAGAAAACGAGCTTGTTTCCTACGCACTTCTTCTCATGACTAAACAGGGCATATTCACAGTATTAAAACGAATATTGTCAACAGTTATGGTTTTTGGAAATTCATCTAAAACAGCACCCGTTCACTTCATATTCAGTTTTTTTGCAAGGAAGATTTGCTCAGTAATATATGAAATCAGTGTGCTTCGGTTGCACGTCAGGTGTCCAAGTTACGTTTCACAGCTGTGTAGAGAGTATAACTAGCAGTTTTTCTCTGGTAAGCGTAACGTTCAACTTGATTCATAACCAGTCTTCCTTCTCGGTCTCTGCTTATGAGTTCAAGTCAAAATTTTACACACAAGATGGTTGAATATCTGAACTGTTTCAACAGCTTCTGAGCATTTTGGTGACTCAAGCTGGTAATGTCAGTTCATTTTCAAAACACCTAGATTGGTCATCTTTGTTAGCAGAATTAATGAACAGATTGGATAAGAGTAATACAGAATCATCCATCGCCAACCGTCACCAACATTGGTGGGTTTCACACGAAACCAATAGAACCTTCAAATTAGGAATTAAAGAATCTCTTCGTGATTCACTCTCACCTCTTCCTGGTTTCAAACGTTCGTGACACTGAATAAGGCTGACAGTGGTTATGTCGTACATTTATCTAAATGCTAAACTGTGGAGGTCCATTGTAGTGACTCCAAATCGAGAATGACCATTTCTTCATTGTGGTTCAGGTATGATGGTGAAATGTGGACAAAACATTTTTTTCTATCACTGTCTTCATGCTGTTGCACCGGAACCGCCCTTTGATTTGCACTTTCCTATGAAGGCATTTGATGGTGTTACAAGAATACGACTTGTGATGACATAGTCACAGAGTTTTGTGTTAGGTCTGCAAATTTTACAAGCATCGAAGTAGAGAAGTTTGTTAATTTTTATAATGAGCTTCGTCTCAGGATGCGCAAATTGGTTTCGCTGACCAGGTACAAGATCACCCAAGGTATTGTTAACTAAAGAAATCCCTGGTTCTACTCTACTAATAGATGAAATTACACGATGCACGGTTTCCTCAGTCTGCTCTCACAAACCCACCCATCCCCTCCGAACAATCTCAAGGTTTTTAACCTATTTCTTAATAATGCTAACAGCCTTGATATGCCAGTGCACTAACGAAAGCATCAGTCAAAAAATGTAATTTACTGCAGGAATACGCTCACCCAACACAATTGTTACACTCGAAACCCCATATATTATTGAAGTAACTGTAAGTCAAGTATTTTTAATCATTCTGGACTTATTTGCTTCAATTTTCCTTCCGGATGCCCCAATGTAATCATACAAGTCAAAATCCAGTCGATCGTCAGAGTGTTTATTCCGCACTGAGTTAGAAGGGTGATATTTGGCACCTGATTTTCAGTCCACTGCTTCCTCAAAAATTACGGTTAATTCTGATAAACAGATTGGGAATAACACAACGTTACGAGCAAGTTGTAATACTCTACGTCTCAACCACCTCGGGTGGCCTTCCTGAGGAAAGCCACCCGAGGTGGTTGAGACGTAGAATATTACAACTTGCTCGTAACGTTGTGTTATTCCCAATCAGTCTATCAAACACATGTTAAACACGACGCCCAAACTATTCAACTTCATTCGTACTACATTTGGTGCGGATATCTTACTATGGTTAATTCTGTTGATTTTGCTGGCCACGCGATAATCATGTATGTCACTAACTAGCATAGCAAGTATTTTTTAATAAAAGACACTGGCAGTGTATCATACAATATTCCATTTGGTCTTCAGTTGCAGTCCAAACACTGTTTTCGCAAACTCCACATACATTTTTGTTGGAGGTATTACTGAGCACTTCTCATTATAGACCTTCACTCAATGCCAGTGTTCACCGCTTCCAAGGTATGAACAGGACAACGTGACCTGCAATTAACCGACGCACTCATTTCCACAAAGCACTGTCTGATTCCATTTGGTTCGCATTTAGTTGTCCTTAGTGGATTATTTTCTCAGCCGTAAAAGAGTACTCGTTTCCTTAGAGTATGCTACTTGGTTCGCCCTAGTTTTTACAATGATGTCTACTGCTACTCATCTCTTGATAGGTTCCGTTCAGCATAATATCATTCTTCATTTATTTGTAATTCTTCCAGAAAAACAGAATCATTGGTTTTGGTTATTTCCTCGAAGGGATTTATTTGGGGGAAAGAGACCATAAGACAATGTTTCGTGAGAATGCTTTTCAGCCATCACTTCCTGGTAAAACCCTGCCTGGGCTTAGTACAGGTGCACCTCCTACAAGCATAGCTGCTGCACTTTCGTATTTGTGCGGTCAAGAGCACCCCCCTTTTTAGAGTGAAAATAAGCGTATCATCAATAACATTCTTTTTGTAAATAGGCTGTATACGCACTTCACCAGGAAGCTTTAAATTCATGTGCAAACGAAACCGTTCTTTCAACCTGTTCCCTGAAGATACAATTCAGTGATAGAGTAAAAATCTGAAAGGATATTCTCGTATCACCCAGTTTATTTGTTCCAATTTAGATATAAAATGCTACCTATCTCCTCTGAAATACCGATTTTGCACAGAAAATTTCCAGTGGCTTTTAACTTGTCCATCAGTTAGTCGTGCTAAGCTGATTTCCATTTCAGAAAATGTTTTCACTGTGCAGTTTTGTTGATGAAACTTACAACAGCAGAGTTAATTTGGTCGTATCTTCTCGTTCACTTTATTTCTGATTGGTTACCCAGTCAACGATTCATCGACCTCTGGCTCTTAGTAAACATCGTAAAATAAAATAAACCCCAAATACATGATCTGTGCAGATGTATGGGAGGCTTGATTTGATCACCTACGGATCACTGAGAGCAGTTAGGAACGTGAATAGTAAAAACATGTTTGTGGACAACATCCACTTATGAGTGTAATAATTCGTGCGGTGCAGTTAACTAGGCTCTACAGTACACCCACGCAAGTAGGTAGCCAGGGCCTTACATTAGGTGGATTTAAAAGTAAACACAGAAATAAATTGATTACAATAAAACGTAAACATATACTAATACAAACAACGTACACGGGGGTCCGCACGTATTTTTGAATTCACATTTAAGTAACTAAACTAAATTCCCCAATGAAGTTCCTAAAATGATGAACTCAATGTCATTTTCTATAGTCACTACCAAGAGGATATCTAGAACACTTCCTTTAATAGTCACCTCGGTACAAACACAGTTTACTTGAAGTTGAGTATCACTGCTTATTGTATTGTCGAAAATTGTGCAAATTTATTTCACTGGCATTCATTAATAAACACTGTATGCGGCCGCATTTTGAACGCGCCTACCAAACTGATACCAACAGTGAGTGTTGCAAAACCTTAACAAACCAGGAAACGAAGTGACATTTGACTCGACTACAAAAGATTACACGCTTCAATGAGCAGCTGGAATTTACAATGGCAAGTAAGTCCACATGCCCACACGTCTACGGCTCCTTACTTGTCTCATCACTCAAACGTGTATGAGTTATTGTTCTTTTCGCTGGGTTAGCTGCAACCAATGCCAGGCACTAATGAGTTTGCTGCCAGTGCCTCATCCCCAGACTAAGCACTCTGTCGGAACTGTGTTCCTACCCATCCATACTTTTGTAGTCGATGTCCAGTACAAATGTGAGTCAGGGTTCGCTCGGACTACGTTACACGTCCTTGAATTCTACAACATCAGTGTTACAGTCCATCTGTTTACTTTCCTAAGAGAAGGTTTCTCTAGTTTTCAAAGTCAGGACAGCCCAATGAAAGCAAGCAAATTTCAGGTGGCCACATTATTGTCCAATTGTTCGTGATAAGTTACGTGTCACTCGATAGCTCCAACACCCGGCTTGATAAGAATGCACTCTACTGACAACTTTTCAAAGCGCCCGGTTAAAGTTTGTGAATCGTAGTTTAACTAACCACACATATCGTACAGGTTAATGATGAAGCAGACAGTATTTAGTTTGCTGTAATTTTAAAAGTACACCAGCCAACTCCGGACGGAAATTCTGAAAGACCGAAGTATTACATATTGCAATAAGAAAAATGTGTTACGGAGTTAGTGAAACGGTGGTATTTTCAACGGGAAGAGAAGAGAGAAATCAGTAAGATAAACCGAATTAACTGATGTCTAATCGATCATTCACATATATTCCATGTTTAAGCGCAAACATTAGGAACACTGATTCCACGGAACACCACAACGTATGGAAAATTTGTGAACAGTCAGATTGCAATTTAGCAACTGAGGAAGTGTGGTGCGGTTCTGTCAATCTGAAACCTAAGTTTTACAGTTTGAAGGTTGATGTAACGAATAAACATAAATCTGGCAACCTGGTATTTGAAGTTCTGATAATCTGAGTGCTCAGTTGCTGTAACGTGCCTGTCACGGTTTTCAATACATTGACTACTCAAGTTGGTTGCAGATTTGAAAGCTGAAAGTAATTCCAAAACGTTTACTGGATGCAACGTGCATCTGGTTACAGTTAAGGGTGATCACTATACGTAAAAGCAGATTGCAAAAGCCTTTTTAATCACGTATTTTGCTAAAGTACATTCTGGAAAGATGGAGTACGGTGAATAACATTCCTAATTGACTTCGAGGTGTATGGTGCTATGGTATCTGGTGTGTTATAGTAAATTTGGCTGTTATGTTCTACATCGAAGGCTTTGAGCATGAGGTTGTTCGAAACGAGTGCATAAATCGTAATATTATACTTTAATTTCTAACTTTCCTCCCCACAAAACCGGGGTTACCTGCTGATCACCATCACTCTGGTTGGCACCAACTGGACAACGTCCAGCGAAGTTTCACGGGATGGCACGTCGTACGTCAGAAATACAGTCTGATATTAAGGTGACACTGTTCGCGCCCAGACGGAGGTTACGGTCGACCGGAATGAGAAGCCGTAAGTTGAACATCCTTTTCACTACTCCGAGGCATACCAGATGCATATAGTCAAGTAGGAATGTTGAGACCAAGTCAACAGGAATATCACGGAAAGAGAAATCTACAATTCGGTGAGCAGTATTGCTCTGACAAAGAAAGGTTTCGTGTGTCCTTGGTGGGGAATGAAAGGATAAGAAGGTGAATCGATGTACAACACAGATTTCTTTCTGTGTGCACTTTTCACAGCCAAAGTAGCCGAAGTAGCCGAAGTGACATTTGACCCACCTGGCAAAGGACTAAGCAGCAGTTTCACAAATAATACTTCGAACACTGTACTGTAATATGCGCTCCGGTGTGCACTGCAGACCATCCCGCAATAAGTGCCGGAGTTTAGTAATGCAATCCATTGGGTACTTCGTTACACCAAATGGTTCCGATGGCCTACAGTGGATGCTCCCAATGAGTGGTACGATTTCAGGGGAAACAATGCGTCCTAAAATATGCTACAATTATGGCCCCGACGCGTCGAAAGGGGATACATCATTAGTGTGCAACTGTAACTGTGCATTAATGTATTTACGTTTGCTGGGCAGCAAGGGGTAACGCAAAAAACCTTCTATAAACTAAAATGTACAGACCTTTTAGGATTTTTTGGTGAAGTACCCAACAACATCCAGAGGAAGAGTTGAGTGATGAATTCGCAGCAATCTAAGAAATATTAACTGGTGAACCACTCTTGTGTGGGACTGTTGGAAACAGAAGCCAAGGTAGTCCTTAAAAGTTTTGGGCCGATTAACTGCAAGGCGTCGCTTCCAAGGTCAAAGCACGCGTCCCAAAATGGAGTTCTTCAATCACACTACTACATTCGCTTAAAGCACGTTTCAGGGTAAATGGCCCTTTCACTACTACCGCTCTTGAAGTCTCAGTGACCGGTACAATGTCAACAGCATCGGCACGTGGCACATCTGTGCAACAAGTTTCATATGTGACTGTTAAAAACCCCGCCAATTTACTCGGCAATTCTGATTTCAGACAACCTCAAAGATGGTCCCACACCGGAAAGTTCAGGTTGCAGTAAAAAGACACTCACTGGAGCATCCGCTTGCGACAGCGATAAACTATTGCTTTCGAGGTTCACGAATTGAACAACAGTAAGTGCACCCGAACAAGCGTTTGGTTGAAATGACACATCTCCGTAGATAATGAAGTTAGGGCAAGAGTGAAAGGAAACGACCTCAAACTATACTTCCCGAGCATTCAAATAATCTTGCATTAATTTGTTAGGTCGAACCGGAAGGTGTAATTGGTGCCACTGGAACGTGCAAAAGATCCCACGGCTGCCGATAAAATACATGAACGTTCCCGCGTGTTTCTGCCTGTTTACTGCCGCTATATGGAATGTATTGTTTAGTTCTGTAATCAACGTGTGCACAAGAATTTCTGAGACTGGTTTATCACATTCACAATCATAAGCAGAAACAAGAACGGCCGAAGGTGTTTCAACGTGCCTCGTACAGCTCAACATCGTAGCCATTAGAAAGTGTCAGAAATTTAGACCGCGTTTGGACAAACACCATCAAGTAAAACCGATTGATTTCTACTTTGCCATACCGGATTGGTGGGATAATTGTTTAAAAATTCTGTTCAATATCCCCCCACACCCATGGTATCTAGTGTTTGCCTGCTGGCAGCGCTGACAGTGTGCTACATGGGTTGTATGCTGTTGAATTCGTTCCAATATTTCCTCGATTTTTTTTAAAATTTTCCCTCAAAGTAGCAACTCTTTCATTATTGCCGCAAACAAGTTTGTGTGTGACTGATGCTAGTGAAACCTGGTTGTGTAGTTTGATAACCATTCTCGTCACAAATGTTGTCTTGAGGTCATTTGATTTTGAGGTTTCGTCCGATTTTATAACGGATCTGTTTCCTATAAATATAAATTATGTACACGAACAAGAGGGACATCCTTGCTTTGCCTTATTCGACGCTTATGAGCCAAACGGAGCACGACCACGCTCAAATCTAAAGAACAGCTTGCCCCTTCTATTGGGCCGCACTTTTTTGTTACAACCACTTCCATGCTTTGCGCCATGCAAGCATGGTTGTCCATGGAACGCTGAAGTTTGCTCCCCTCCCGTGTAATAAATAGCTCGCTAAAGCCAAATCAACCATGGCTTTAGAGTGCAGCATTGTTCCCTCATCATTCTGTTGACATCAAACAAGTTCCGTTGCAGAGACTGAAACTTCTTAATATCACTCAGTTCAATAATTACCAGCTAATAATTGGAGCCTGAATTCTGATATACAAGAATATTTTGTTTTTGCTAGTTTAGCCGTAGGCAGAAGGTGATATGCAACTACGAAGCGCAGTTTTCCGTAAATTTATGTTCGTAAAAAATAGCCTCAATTATTTTTGGGGATATCCTGTGTTTTAACAATAGGAATATTGTACCTCCAAAACTTCGTCCAGTAGTTTTGTGTGAGCTACAGTATCATTTTCGCTGATGAAAAATGGAGTCTACGTCACGTTAGAAATGTTGGTGACCACGCTGTGGATTATACCTAGCTGGGAAAATCGTCCGTCAAAGGCGGTATTTGACCATATTTCAGTAGCATCGTTCAAGAATTTGAAAATAACCGATCCTTTGTGGCAGAAAGGATTGTTGACTGATCGTTGATTGCTGCGTCATTCACTTTGTATTGGGGCCAGAAATATCGATGACTGCTGTTGTGTTTATATAGATATATTTTTCGTTGCCTTTGATGTTTTCTTGAAAGTAAAATGTCTTCTGTTATGTAGTGTGATGGTTGCACTTCACTTTACGAGTTTCATGTAGCCACAAAAGATAGTACGCAAATCGGTGCACAGAAATTGTAGTACATCCTGTACACTTTAAGTAGGCGCAAAGGTGAACCAGAAAGCGAATTCTTTTGTAGAATCCCTAGAATTTTCCACTCCTGCTCTCTTAGTGACACGCAGTTTCACGCAGCTATAGAACGAATGTACAAAGCAATTGTTTGAAGTCGAGAAATTTTCAAGACATGGTCCTTCGTTATCTCCAACGCACCCTTGGGAAATCTGCTGACAACTTCCACGCACACTATCTCATAAGCATATCGACTAATTCAGTGTAACCTGTAGTGTCCTGAGATGAAAGGGCTCAAGTCATAGTGAAAACACCTCTCTCATGACACCTGATCCATGTTCCCCACGTTCCTCCGAACATGGTTCAACAGGAGTCGTGTACACAATTTCTTCGATAACCAGTTTTCTCAGTTTCCTCCCTGTCGACTTAAACAGCGTTGCTCCCTGAAGTTGCCAAGTCTGACACATTGGCTACCATTGTGTACATTCGTCTTACTACAAGATTGTCGCTTAACCCTCCTAATCCTAGGTATTGCACCACAAAAGTTAGCACAGTGAACTTAAGTAGCAAAGGTGATAACTCACCTATGTACTCTAGAGCACGATGCACTAAGTCGTTTTTCACAGATATCCGCTTAGTATGTTGAAATGATCGATGAGAATGAGGACAAAATATTTATCACATGGAATGTGCAAATGGTCTCAAATAACCATGTGTAAGGTAACACTGGATCAACCTGAAGATTTGACTGGCCTGCATGAAGTATGGTATTTAAAATATTTCCAAGGCGTAGAGTTACATATTACATGTGAATCATCAAAAAATCGTCCAAATCAACAGTGAGTAAGAGAAAGAAAAATATTGGGAGAGCTCTGCTACTTGTAAGTGGTATATGATGGCAAACAAAATCATTGGACATGAATTAATTCCCACAGTTTCATCCATTTTTACAATAACAAATGAGCTTTTCAGGTGAGAGCGCGAGTGTAGAATGGAAGCACAGCAAACGTCCGGAAATATAACCAGAAATATCATGGGATACTTCAGCAACCGTCATGTATTTATTACGCCCATAATTCAGCAACTGAACCTAAGCATTTAATACAATGTTCACTTTCTCCGAAACCTTCTTGCGCTATTAGGGAGATGCTTTTGGCAAACGACACAACGTAAAGTATTTCATCGATATTGGTTTTGACTTACTGAAAATTCGTAGCTTCATCACGCAACAAGCCATTGGTCAAAATTCATCATTCGCTAGCCAAAAATACCCCGTAAAGTCGACCAGGAAAAATGGGCATAACCCTTCATTTCAGAGGTGAGACATGAAGCAAAACTTATGGATTTGGATCTTAAGAATTAGTCACGGATAAACTTACGCACTATGATATCACGCAATATTGCGCATATTATTAAATGTAATATGTTCCGTGTGTAGAAAAAGGAACTATAACCAGGTTTCATAGGGGCACTTATTCTACGTTCTTTCGACAATAGTGCTCGTGTAAAAACACCATCAATACGGCCATCGAAGTCACCCCAAAATAGTGGAACGGAATGGGGCTAGCATGGAGCCTGAACCCATAACTGTGGGCAAACGATGGATAGACGTCCACATAAAGACTGGGGTCCCGCGGTGACAATGACGAAAACCACGTGCAAAGTTTATACCACTCAGTTAAGTTGGAGGTTTCATTAAAAACACTTTTGGTGTTCACGTTCAGTAGTTTCGAATTTACCCAGACGGTCTTTTCATACGCAGATAAGTCCAAGACAGTGATAAGGCTAGTGTTTGAGCAAGTTTTAGTAGCAGAAGAAAAAATCAGATTTTCAAATGATATACGAAAGCCTACATATTTCACCTAATCTGGTATCATCACACATTGTGTTGTGTTCAAGTGGTCTACTATGAGTGAACCACTAACATAGGGCGGATCAGAATGTCCATGAACGAATAGAACGGGTTCTGGAGAATATTCAAGGGGAAATACGCAGAATTCAGCAAATACCTGGTGAAGTGAAAAAATTTCAATTGGACATCTGTACGACTTTCTTCATTAGTAGTTCCCAAACAGAAGCAAGTGCGAGAAAACGCAAGGAGGTATAATTACCGCCAGAGAGTCCTCACGGATTTTTCGTGTAGAAATGCGTGCTTTGTACACACCCGAATTATACCTACAAAACGGTAATATTTCCACACATTCTGTTTCCCTGATCACGGTTGTACAGCATCCTGCGTAATTTAATGTCATGCCGGGATTTGAACTCCGGCCGTGGCAAGGATATGCACTACTGACGAGCTCTAATGAGAGCGAAACTCGAGTCTAGTGCTTCTTTCCGAAAGAGGCTGGCTGGAAAGTCTATGTGAATGCGAACGCTTCGATCAAATGTGAGTGATGGTCAACTTGAAAATAAACCAAATCCCTGACTACTCATCAGTAATCTCGTCCACGACAAGCGCTTTTGCACGAGTGTTTGGACTGTGATACACTTCCAGTGCGCTTAAGATTACTTTTTCAACAATATTGGTAATAATTATGGCATATTTCCCAAAGCACCTATGGGAAGCATGCTCACGTTACCACGGTCAATGCACATAAAGTGGGGCGGTGTGCAATAACTGAACACAACACACAATTAACACTGGTAAAATACGGCAGTCATGTGAGTAAAATGGCGGGAGAGATATAATGGAAGGAAAAATTACAGCCCATGAAAAAGCATCTTACGCACTTGCTTCTATAAAGGTCTTCTCACTATCCTCAAACTTCAGTATACCAAAATTAGTTACATGACTTTGCACCTCATAATACTATCCCCGACCTGATGGTCAAGGTCGTGCTGAGTTGAGAGCGGTGAAGGTGAAGATTCGATGGGTTTCGTCGTTAATTAATGTGAGTGGCTTCGGTAGATTGTAAAAAAATTGTCCTGAAAAGGGGAGACGGGGAACTTTAAACGCTTGCGTAAAAATGGGCGCAACTCTGAACAGGACTTCGTTAATTGATTTCGAGAATCTCGCGAACTGTCCAACGAAAAGAGATTGTGAGTGTCCGGACGTCACGAAAGGTTCTCTCGCATTGAATGTACTTGTGGAAATCAAGAGTTAAACGCAGGAGTATGTGGTAAACGGGAGAATATAAAGTGATCATGAGAACAGTGACGAATGAACTATATAATTTTCTGGCAAAGCCTTCTATTTAAAGTTACTAACTTTGCCTCAGTTAATAAAGTATGCCACAATGGCAAACAGTTTTTATCATATAGCGCTGAAAAGAAATCGACTAGCAGCTTTTTCTAGTATACGGTTGCCATCGAATTTTTATGTCGATTTGCTGTAAGCGGTCGACATATATAGATTGAGAAAGATTTTCAACAACACAAGGATTGTCAAGTGATCTGTTGGGAAGGGAAGAAACACGAATGATAACGCGGGGATGTAATGCAGTCATCTGAGACAAACAGGTCGAGTGTTTGTTTATTTATTTCCCAGAAGTTTCAGTGCGCACGGCTCTTGCATAATGATGAATAACCACACAGCCAGCTATTGTTACGTGTGAGGTAATGTAGCAACCTGGAGACTCCGCTGACTTGCCTGCGGTATGATGTGTAAAATAGTTCCCAAACAGTTGCATACTACCTAAACTATCAAGAAAGTTTG
This sequence comes from Paragonimus westermani, assembly GCA_008508345.1. Taxonomy (NCBI): domain Eukaryota; kingdom Metazoa; phylum Platyhelminthes; class Trematoda; order Plagiorchiida; family Troglotrematidae; genus Paragonimus; species Paragonimus westermani. The sequence continues at coordinate 114,247 of QNGE01002374.1, forward strand.
CACGATGTATGCCGTTCGATTGTTTGTCTGCATGCCATGTGACTGTGCCGCGAACTTGAACCACACGCGTGTGTCACACAATTCCGGTTTACTCGCCGGTCGATGGCCGGTCTCTAGCCTTCCTAGCCTATTCGCCTATCGGTGCCATTTATAACGCTATGAGACCTTCCGTACATTTCGTCGAATAAATATTCGGTCTTTATTCTCAACGGCCATTTATCTTCCGCGTCTGGAAAATGTGTACGTGGGAAAAACGGCTTAGTTTGCCATGCACTAAAGTGAGGGCGTACAAGGATGATTGGAGTAGTACGCACGGGTTTGTATATTGAAATTCGTTTGTTGACTACAGGCCTGTTTTCTAATTCAGGTGCACGTTTCAAACGTAGTTATGTACAAGAGTTGTCTTGCAGGAGTCATTACTGAGCCTCGAAATCTAGATTAGTTCCTTTAATGGTGAAACTGATAGCTTTGATCAATTCGAAGGGTACGTGGCGTAACACTACTCGGTACAGAGGGTGTTCCGTCAGATGTTGTTAGGTCCATTTTCAAAGATATCTTCCTCACGCAGGCAGAGTTTGACAATGGAGATGACGTTCGTTATTCTCAGGAGGTTACCTTTTAGCCGGTGTTGAACAGGGTTGACAGCGATCAGAATGACTGGTCAGATGTTTTCATTGCTGGCCAAAACCCGGCACTAATGAGTTAAATGCCCACAATAGCTGAAGTGGCCCACTTAACGAACTCAGAGGTCACACGGCTGGAATTAAGCAATCCAGGTGAGTGATACAGTTGCAGATGGATGTTGCACTCGCGAATGTTTCGTACGAACACAGAACAACTCTGCAAATTAAGTTAAAATGTTTTCAAAGTCATCGCGATAAAACGTTTCAGTCAGTCAACAGATAATTTTAACAAATATGTCACTTTATTTTTGCACTTTGATATTTCTTTAATGTGGAGTTTCAGGATCGTGACGAAATGACATCGGATAGCTGGACATCAATAACCTCCTTGAATTTTTGTAGTATGTGGTGCACGTTTTGCGTCAAATAAATAAAGTATACTGATTGTGACATTACTACCACGAAGGAGAATATCGGTTATACTCAAAATAGTCTGTTGTAAAAATCCGTGGCATGAGAGCAAAACTTAGACAGTTTACCTGGTTCATATTCAATCCTAACAGTAACCGTCCTTTGCATTTCCACGGCCTTCCAAAATTACAAAAAAACGAGAATAACCATAAGAGCTATTGTTGACTACACTACCAATCCAACTCACAAGCTGGTCAAATTTATCAGCCGCACAATTAAACGGTTGCAGAACAAGCAGGTAAGCAACGTTAAATACTCTTTTGATTTTGTTAACAGTCTCGGACACGTGACATTAGATTGTGATGAAACTTTTCTTGGTTTTGATGTGTCCTCCCTCCACACAAGTATTCCGGTAAGGAGCCATTGGAAAGTGATGATTCTCTTGATGCACGCACTAATTTATCACCTCCCAAAATTTTATCCGGTCTTGAGCTTTGTTTGCTTTCAACTTTTTTCACATTCAGAAAAAATTGTACAGACAAACCGATGGTGTATCTGTGGGTTCCCCTTTTGCACCTGCAGTAGCCAATCGTTGCCTCGAATACCTGGAAACACAAGTGGTTGGTGAATTTATCTGTTCACCAAGAATTTGTTCGCGGTATGTAGAGGACAGGATCGTGATCACGAAACGGACTGCTCGCGACCAATCCCTACAGTTTCTCAACTCAAAATGCAATGGCATTCTATTCACATTGGAAATTGAAACCGATGAGTGCTCACTTAATTTTCCAGACTGCTTAGTCGAAGTTGACGAGCAACAGAGATTTCATGTTTATGTGCATAGCAAACCAACCTATTCTGGTCGTTATCTCAACTTCAACTAATCACATCCAATCAGTGTGAAGATAGCAGTCATGAAATCACTAGACAACAGAGCCAATAAGATCTTCACCACTAAACTCTCCAGAACAACAGAGATATCTCATACTAAAGCAATACTAGCCGCTAATGACAACTCAAACGAAGTTATGGAGAACACAATTAAGTGCATGCCCACTACGGGGGGAACCAAAACGACCAAAACTTTCAAGTCCACTGTGCACTTACCGTATCGTGAACAAACATCTGAAAAAATTCCTTCCATTCTCTCTGAGTACGCTATCCGGACTGTATTTCGGTTAGACTGATAACGCATCTTAGGGCTCCAGTTTCTATGGGCAACCAGACAGACTGCGTTTACGAAATCAGATGTGGTGATTGCATTGCCAACTACACTGGCAGCACAAGTAAACAACTGAAAGTACGTGTTGCCGAACACAAGAGGCACACGAGATTTCCTCCTAAAGACGCTATCAACTTCAGGAGCTAGAGAAAGATTCGGCCGTCGCATCACATACACTGTCACAGAATCACAACGTAGGTTTCGATCAAGATTGAATGATTCACAAGGGTCTGCCTTCCTATGTGGAGTGGTGCTGTGCTGAAGCTCTCACCATTTACACACAGCACGCTTGTGTTAATCGCAATGATAGCAAACCTCTGTTTGCAATTCGACGTGCATGGGTAAACAAAACCAGACACGGATGCCTCTTATCTAAATCTGTCTCACTCCCATTTAATGGACAAAAGATTAGACCAATCAGGTCAGATGCAACGCCAATCGACCTAACCACGGCAAATCCCACGTGACCTCTGTACTTTGTT
>QNGE01002375.1:0-61533 GCA_008508345.1 Paragonimus westermani
ATAATCCAAGACTGGTACTTAGAAGACCAAACGACCAGGTGGGCGTATACGCTGCGCTGCAGATGGTAACAAAGGCCTTCACGAACTTCAACCTACTGGCGTCAGCTACACTACTTGGTAGTGTATAAACTTAGCGTGAAAACCATAGAATGTTGCCAAACCGGTTGCTAGTGAATTCGCCGTGTAGTATTGCTGCCGTCGATACGCTTTTTAAACAAGATATCGATCGTTTTCTGGCAGGTGTGATTAAAATTGCTTGTTCTTCAACTTGCCCCTCTGACAATTGCTTCATACCGACCTTTCAACTTCAAGCTCTGCTTCAGAAATCTTATGTGAGTCTTTTCTGTCAATTCGGATATTTCAATAAACTATCCAAGATGTTTGATATCATTCCTCCGAAGGTGAATATTCGGTGTGCCTTCATGATAACTCATATGGCTGATTCTTTTCAAAACGCGCCAGCCGTGCTGGAAAGCGACGTCTTCTGTTCTCAGCATGGTATCCGCCAGAATGATCTGTGATAACTTCTACTGGTTACCATCAGAACCGGTGAAGCTCAAGCATGGTGATCACTGTCACGACACAGGGTTCTGCGGTTTCTTCACTTCTGATGATCACATACTCCGGTTGGAGGTTGAGCCGAGGAGTCAATAATAAATGCTTGCAGCCACGATCAGCAGGAGGTAGACAAGGCTCACTGTTATTCACGAAATCTATGGATATAACTCAACAGCCGTTGCGCAAAATCCCATGGTCTGGCCCGAAGATAGTACGCTCATTTACTGCCTTCATCATGGTAATCTAGTACGCAAGACTGTTAGTCCAGAAAGATAACACTATCATTAGTTACCTATTACAACTTCTCAGTACACCAGATGCAATTGCCCAATCACGTTCGAAACAGCATTAGTGCTGTGAACTGAGAACGCTGCCGGCACAAAGGTTGTTTATTCGGCAAACCAGTACACGGGTTATGCTTTTCAACTGGACTACGAACAAAAACACTAGTGTGTACACAACACTGATCTCAGGACCTCTCGGTAGCTGTGGATGTCAGTGCTCAGTTCCTTCATGTAGCAAAGGCTGTTCTATGCGATGCTGCCCTTCAATGATCCCTCCCGTATCTCTCCCGAATTTGTCCCGCAGTCATTTCGATTCATGCTGTCGCCTCGCTAGTGAATAGTGGTGGTGTAAGTAGTACAGTGCGACCGTTCGTCCTCACTAACTTAAGGTGACTACCTGCTGTGGCGGAATGTGTTTTAAGCTAAGTTCTTCGTAAGGCACTTGAAAGTGTGGAATGCCCGGGTCTTTAGTTTGTTCGATAGTGGCTTGTTCACACAAAGAAACGCTAGTCAGCCACATGTCCACTCCACTTTGTTTCAGTCGACTGGGCAGTCTGAAGTTTACCGCCGTTTTCTTTTCCTGGAACTGACGAATCTCCAGCTCATGTCTGCCCCCGGAGAAAGTTTTCAAGGACAATTCCTGTAGCTCACGTTGATGATCAGTAAAATCCTGACACAGGTTCATGATGCGGTAGTGACTGACAAGGAGGAAGCTCGCGCGAAGTAGACGGAGGAGTGCTCTCATTCGCTTGGAGGTCGTCATTTCCTGGAAGCGACGTGTTCTCCACTATACACTCGTCAGCTGCTCTATCTAAATCAAAACGGTCCGGGAATCTTCACTTGTGCTAACAAATTTTGACGCTGCTATCTACGGACTAAGGCCAAAGGGCACGGTGCCTCAGCGGTTGTCTGCCGTGTTAACTGCGCTCATTTAGAAGGCTAACTCCGCATTCTTCAGTTACCCGGGGTACAGATGACGTGCGTTGTGCTCGTCACAGTCGCGTGACCAAGGACTGGGAGACATCATTAGTCAACCTCGGTCACGCTGTCTATGAGAAATTATGTACACAAACACAAAGCTTGTCCATCAAGCCTGACGCAATCGCACCTCCTGATAACAAAGCTGTGGTGGTGAATACCAGTTTATAGGATAAATCTCGAAGCCAAGTTACTTGGGCTGACATGACTGGAAAGTACCGCACCAATTCTGGCACATCTACAATCAAGTCGATTCTCCACACCAAAGGTTCTCGAGTAAACCCGTTATGGCCTCCACCAAAACCACTTTTCGTCTGAAACTGCCCACATATCCAATAAGTGATTTCTTTCAGTTAGCAATTCGAAGTTCCCAGTATAATTTTGAATCCTTTACTCGAGGAACCCAACATTCACTGTTCTCTCACCGTGAAGACACATTCTGTTGTGAAGTGCGTGAGTCACGACCGTGCTAATATTTCTGTACTTTGGAGGGTCATTGATTTTGCGGGAGTGTTTCGTAATTTTTGCTCTCATATTTTCATTCTGATATAACAGAGTAAAACCTTTGCATTTCTTGACTTTGTTGTTGTCTGTCTTTGCCACTGTGATTGAAGGGACGCGCCGGTGGTTTAGCTGTTGAAGTCCTGCTAACTTATGTGGCCATCGTCTGTTTTCTACTTGAAAGTGTGTTTGATTTTTTCTTAAAACAATCGATATTATTACTCTGACCAGAGAGTGTTCATTAGAATGAAATACCAACTTTATACGGGCTACACATACCTACAGACAGATGTGAAGTATTAATCTGTTGAAAAATGTAGAGTTGTCAACCGTTGTTCAGAGGCTAGTCACGTGGTGGTTTCATGACATGCATTCAAAGTCACTGGAACTTGCAGCTGAATAGTAGCTCAGGTTAAATAATATCGATTCAATAACTGGACTGAGGCATAAATTACGTGATCCTTGTGTGGCTTCAAAAACAGGCACAGTCAAACAAAGAAAACGTGATAACATTGCTGACTGACCGCTACCCAGGTGGTCTGCCATTGTCTGGAATTTTAAGGTACAGTGCCTCGAAAGTGAATTTTTGGTTGGACATTGCATTAGTCCTCTGGCATATCCACTCATTGCCTGACCAATGAAACGACCCACACGCATACAAGAGCAGACAGAACAAACTACGATTTATTACGCATTCTTATGCTTACCTGCAAACAAACTGAAGCAGTGTATTTATAGTAAGACTTGCCGTGCAGCATGTACCTTACGCTTTTACAAAGTGAGTTTTATTCACAAGTCGTGGTTAATAGGCAAATTCACCATATCTTTTGTTATGAATAGGAACATTGTTGGTTGGTGGAAGTAGATCTGGAAACCGTTCTTCACGATTTTATGGAATTATGATTCTATGCGTTTACATTTGTTAATGATGCTGTCCCTCAGACCAACACTACACGAAAGGTTTCACCATTGAATGGGGAGATCACACTGGCACTGCTTCGCGTTTCTCATCCAAAGCTCTTATCCCCTCGGGTACTAGATCTATGGACATAAACAACAACCAAAAAAATTATGTATAACTGAGTTATAAGTTGTTTCACACAATGTTAGTGTGAATGGGCAAATTTCATTTGGAATGTCTTTTTGCGATGGCAGCTACAACCAGCGCTCAAACGTGTATTTCCGTTTTCTGTCAGTTATCCGCAAACCGACACTGCAGTACTGGTGTCACATTTGTTTTGACTCATAGTTTACTTGTCGTCTGAATGGTAGACTGAACCGACAGCACTTCGCTTCACACACCCAACCTCTTATTTGCTCAACCATCAGTTCACTAAGCATCCCATATGACGAGGAACTAAATAATTGGTGTGCAATCATCGTATACCTAATTAGTGTGAGCAGGCACAGTCGATCTCGGGTTACCATAACGGATAAGAATTTCGGCTTGTAACGCGAAAGGTTCTCGGTTGGCATGGTGTTGACAATCGTGAAAAAATTATAAACACCATTTGGAGTTGTGTGACCACAGCTAAAATTCTAGATGGATTATGTCCGTTCGTATCTACATTATGTGGAACAAGTCAAAACTCTATGGTTTGATGTCCCTTCCTGGGTACATTAACAGTGAGCACATTAATAACTTTTTCTTCAATAAATGTGGTTAGCTGCAGAATAAAAAACACAATCCAAGCTTATTAAGCTGGTAATACAATCCTTATCTCTTGTAGGCGGGTCAGATCACCTCTCGAGTCCTTATCAAACGACGACATGGTACAAATGAATGGGCATGAGCCCGTCTGTGCTATTGCTCTTGGGTATGTTGGGGTTGGTGGCTTGACCTCTTAATATGACGCCGGTCGCGTATCAACATGGCCAACAGACTACAGTTCATTTGTTAATGAACGGATTGAGAGTAACACAACGCTAAGAACAAGTTGTAATCCCTTACGTTTCAACCACCTCAGACCACCTTCCTGAGGAAGGTCACCAGAGGTGGTTGGATTGTACTTTTTTATGACTTGCCCACAAGGTTTTTTTATTCTCAGTCCATTTATTAATAGCATGTTAAACACGACGCCCAGACCGTTGGGCTCGCTTCATACAAGTGATTAACAGAGTTCCTTCAATTACTTGGATCAACACATCGGTTTTTATCAGAGGGACGCGTCGTCTAGTTGCTCGTTTTGTCATATTCACGGGTCTTACGACCAAAAACCAGTCACCACGTTATGAACATTCAGTTTATCAGTAGACTGTAAACTGAACCAAATTTCTCAGTAGCAAGATACTGTACAATTCAACAGAAAAGTAGAAAACCCAAATGACTTCAGTTATTTGTACATTTTACATGGTGTTGGACTCTTGTATTATTCAAGCATTGTTTGTGACAGCGTAACTTGCACTACCGAAAGTTACAAGTTGCAGGTTAGCCGTAATTGACGGCTTCCTTAGAACTCCGATAAATGGACATACTGACCGATTAGATTGAATTCCATTTCGTTTCGTTCGGACGCATCAATACTACAAATGTGCGACCAAATCTGGAGCCCGACTGTTGCCCTTGTTTATGTCAGCAATAATAATTTTGTCTAACGTACTGACAAGATAAACACTAGAAGGTGCAGACGCAGTAGCTTGTGATTAATCGTTAGATCAAGAGAACAGGAAGATGACTTATCGCGATAGGTCAAGATTTCGTAAATTTCGGTAAATTCAGTAAGACACGGTACGGTGGAGAAGAGCACTGAACCCTTGCTCATGGCTCAAAAGAAGGATGTTTTTCTATTCTTGCCACTCAAAGATGACCATCTAGCCAACGACCTTAATGACAAATTAAAGTCTGTTCTGGCTCGAACCATATGTGTCCACGCAGTTGTGCTTATTTCAAACCACCAGAAGACCAGTTCCCTGCAGTCGCGGAAGTAGTTTGCCATGTTGCATTTGCAGTGACGTGTATATAGGCGGAACTGATCGGCAATGAACACAGTGAGTAGCCGAACACATCCCGAGTTGATTGAAACGACTGAGCTTGAAGTTGGTGAACTGACAGCCCGGAATCCAACAATATCGACTGTCAAGCACGTCATCACAGCATGTCACCAGATTGACTTAGTCAGCTCATTCATGATACTGTTGCATAATCTAAACTTGAAGTCAATGACATTTTTGAGGATAGATGTTCATTCAAACTTACCAACCGAAGTTATATGCATAAAAGTGGTCGTAATTACATAATATTTGGTGTGTTTTTTGGCATGTCTAGCTCCCGTGTGTCCCTATCTGTATTATGAATATGATTGGCACGTTTTACGTTTGTGACGGATGAAAGTAAACGGAGTGTCAGCACTCCACAGTGTATGTCTCCTTTCTGCCTGGTTGAACTGGTTCAAGGGATCTCAGTGTCTCAAATATCCAGACCGTCCAGTGGGCATCAGACAAGCGGGTCTGACTGTCTTCTTAGCCCTCGTGCACATTTTGATACGAAATTCACGCATTAACATGTCAGTGACTTCAATCTTGCCACATAGCTGGACGGTCTTGTCTTATTGCAGTCCGATATCGTGAGGACTAACCATTTGTCCATTATCCGGACCTAGTGGCATCCACACGATTGACTGATTGCCACTGCGAAGGGACTGGGTCCGAAAACGAATCTTGAATGTAGGGTGGCATAGTACTGGGTGCTCAATGGGTGACACCACTTACTTCGTGGTTGTTGCTATTCATCAGATAGGCGCATGTGATGAACCAGTATTACACAGAAGTGATAGGTGGTGAAGATGGCTATTAATAACACATTCACAAACAGTGGCTGCCTATTATTACAGAGAATCGTCATTTTGAAACCGCATGTTAAGATGGACCTCGTCTTATCAAAAGTTCCTTAGATAATCGAAACAGACTTTAAGTAACTCCCATAAACGGTATATATATTATAAGTCGCCTTACTGGAGAAAACTTTCATGCTTTTTTTAATGCTCTCAGTCACTTCAAGAGAATTTTATTCATCATTGACAGGTCGTTGATGACGAAGCCCGTCGATCTGAGTTCGCAACCAACCGATTTGCAATTGGTTAGGCTAATAAAGACATTGTTGTTTTATCTTTGAATAACGGTTGTCTCTACGTCTCACTGATTAACAGAAAGGCTGTACACTCATGCAACCATCTTGTCCGTCATTGGTTTACTGCTAATTGAGCAAAAGGTACAGTCCCATACACCTTTGAACATAGATACTTTTTAAGCCTGATGCTGCATTAAACATCACTACACAACAGTGTTGACTGAACCACATCTGAAGTAAGTTAGGCAACACATCTTCGAGCCGTTTTTGCTTACCCGCAATCACAGACCGAAGAGAGACGTTACCTGATTCATTCTGAGGCCAGTAGACCATTTGTTAATGATAAGTTATTTACTCTCCGTCTGCTCGAGACAATTGTTTTCTTCACGTACGAAACGTTTTTGAATACATAGTGGGGGGAGGGTAAAGGGATGGCTATGGCCTCCGCGACTGCCAGTAAGCTCTCTTTGACATGTTTTGATTGTAAACCCCGTGCGCGATAGATAGGCCGAAATGAGTCATTGAGATCGATTGAGTAGTTGGACATCATTAGGTGTGCAGCGATAGAAAACGAGCAAGATTTTGCCAAGCCCCGAGTTAGCCTCACCGGATGATGCTCCCGAATGCGTTCGGATAGTCGCCGTGTCGTGCGGCTTACATAGTTCGTTCCACAGGAACAAACATAATGATATACACAGTAAGAGGCAGCATGAACAGCAATGTATCTTTAAACTGAGGGCGCAAAATCGGTATGGAATTAAACCGAACACGCAGTTTTGCTGCAAAATGGGTCTTGTTTAGGGTGTTGCTTATATTCCCGGAGGTATTGTCGCCCTTAAAAGCAATCAAATATAAACGGACTTTTTCTCTATGGTGTGTGGATTGTCTAATTTTGCGCCATTTAATATATGTTTATGAACAAACTGTTAGGAATAGCCATTTTCATCTGGTACTTTAAATACGAATCGTTTTTCCTCTTCCAGGGTATCACTCGAAGAACAGGCAATACATCTTTCAACTGAGGGCGCAAAATCGGTAAGGAAATAAACCGAACATGCAGTTTTGCTGCGAAATGGGTCTTGTTTAGGAGGTCTTGTCGCCCTTAAAAGGTAATCAGATATAAACGGACTTTTTCTCTACGGTATGTGGATTGTCTAATTTTGCGCCACTTAACATATGTTAATGAACAAACTGTTAGGAATAGCCATTTTCAACTTGTACTTTGAATACGAATCGTTTTTCCTCTTCCAGGGTATCACTCGAGTATATTTTCGTCGCTCGATCGACCATATATCGAGCAAGATTAATTTTATATGGAAATTCATATAATGTCCGGTCAACCACGACTTACAGCGTACTTTCCTTTGTATCGTCCCGTAGAAATGGCGGGACAGGAAGACGTCTAGGAACGAGATACCGTCAGGTGACTCAGGCTCCATGGTAAAACGGATATTTTTGTGGGATGAATTGAACCGTTCCAGTATTTTTCTAGGGCTTATTGATCCATTAGTTACGCAAATAATATCATCTACATATCGCTTGTAAAGAGTAGCCGAGTTAATCTGGGTTGCTAGAGTTCCACTTTCATGCATAGACCCATTTCAATAGAAGACTGTGTGTGGGTTTCTTCAGTTGATTTAGTAGTCTTAGGCTCACATCAGGAGAAAGTATCCCTGAGAGAGTAGACACACCTAACACTTTTCATGCGACAACCGTTGAGGCATTCGGTGGTCAACCTTGTTTTGGACTATTAAACTTCGGCCATCCCTACGCTAAGTCAGTTTTCTCAAGTTACTGGAAAACGGATTTTGAAGGGTGCAGATAACGAATCGAAATAGTGGTAATTGTGATCACCAGGGCTGTCCAGGCGTTGTGCAGGCAGTAAGAATGGAAAACAGATTACATAAAGACCTCTGGAGTTAGTCTTTGGAAGGCAGATGTTGGTGTTGTGAGTCCAGAACAGGAATGGTATAAGAACTGTTCACTCAGAAGATCATCATTCAGGTTATGTGCCTCAGCGATACCTCCAACAAAACATTTACCGGCACGTAACGCTGATAGGGGGACTTTACGGTTAACAACGCTCCTCAGAACCGAGACAATGACTTCATTTGCCTTTGAAGGTGTTTCATGTGGCCAACATTAGGCATAATTACGAAGTTGTAAAAACTGAGACAATAACCCACAACACATTCACACTTGCACCGTAACCCATAAAAAAGGAGACTTGGCAGGTCCGTGAAATACATTGTATGAAGTTACCACATTCTGAGCCCTAAGGTTGAAATCAGTTGGCCCCAGTGATCACGGACGATGTGATGGACAACTGACTGGACATCAGAACTCATCACCACCGCACCGTCGACATGATCTCATCAGCACTGCCCTGTTGACACCGACGGGTTTTCAAGCAAAACACAAAGTCTGCATCATTTTCTGTTTATAGGAAAAATGAATGCTACTAATGAGAAAATGAGCCAGGCTGGTTTGAAATTATGAAAAGATGATCAATTGGCGACAACACACTGTAAGTCCTAGGCAATAATGGATCAGTCAACAGTCGTGAAGCCCACGCATCTCGTTAGTCAACGTGACGGGACCTCCTAATTATCAAAACAAACTTATGCTAATAGACGACTTGAATGGTATACACTTATCAGAAAGAAATATTGCAAGATCTTGTAACCTCACCTGTTACATAGCTGTTTCATAATAATCACGACAGGCGACCCTGGTTGCAAGTTAATAGATGGAACACTACCATCTTCTTAACCAACCCATCACAAGAGAAAGATTATAATTTGATAAGTTAACATTTCCTTTATTCCGTTCACTCGGGTGCTTTATAGATAAAAAACCTACTCAGAACAATGACAATTCCACGGGTTGCGTCAGTCACCCTTGCGCAAATTTAGACCGCTGTGGGTACCGACCGTGTCAGAGAATTGTGAATGAGCGAAGCAGGTTAACCAAGGAAACTGTTGTCGCGAGGTTTATAAACCCATGCTGTAACTGCAAATCGATAACGATACAGCAACTTCGCACAACGAATTCCACAGAGTTAGAACGCTCGTATCTCCATTCCCTCAAATTCTCAATCCGCTAAACCAGAAACAGACACAAAAACCTAATTTATTCATTTTGCCTGACGTTACTATACAATGGTGCTGTAGTTACATATTGAAGATGACCTTGAAGAGACAATGTAAGGTTCAACAACTTCTAGTAATGTTCCAAGTAATCTATTTGGTTTGCTGACGATTATTCAGCGTTCCTAGACATGAACTGAGTTTCTGAAATGTTTTATCCCAAATGTGACTTGAAATTTGAAATCTGCTGTCAACGTTTGTTTATCCTAACATCACTGATAAAGTTTGATGTTTTGGGCAGGTGGTTCACAAGCTTGGGGCTGCTGCATCAACAGCCTTTTTGGCAGTCTTGAGACGCTTTTTCCCAGCGGCCGAAATAGTCGTCAGTCTGGGCTGTTCAAAAATATTCTGTCACATAAATTTGTCTGAAATTAGAACTTTTGTGATAGGTTCCCACACCCAAAACTCTTGTTCTGACAGAAATGATCATCTTATTACTGTGTCACAAGAAGCCAAGACTGTTAGTGCACATACCGTTTTTATGTGCGTGTTACGTTGAACTGACTGATGTGGTTAAATGGAGGTTCATCAGCGTCTAACGTATAACTTCTTCAATTAATTCCAATGAACTATTTGTGACCTTTAATCATGACATCAACAGTCGCTGGTAAAGCGGATCTTCGACAGTGAATGATCACTTGTATTACACGTCTTTCTCATTCAGCTCTATGACGATGGTCAATCATGGTACTGTTCGCTATCCTAATTCCATTAATCTATACGACGACGTCGAACGTTTGTACAATGCTTTGGAAGGACGTGGTAAGTTACAGACAGCATCTGATACAATTGCTTTCCCAACGTTGACTGGTGCATCAGTCAGTAACTGTGTCATCGATGTGAATCTAAATATGTTCACTTGAATTGCGTGGTTGGGTTCTGTAGTAGAAAATGTACACATTAGTGAAGTGCTTATTGGTTTAAACGATTCTACAACCTAATAATCTCTTTCGGATTGTAGGTGACCAATTTGATATTGTCACAGAAATCGTCGGACATCGCAGTCTACAACAACGTTTGGAAATTGAGAAGGCCTTTCAACAAAGATACCAGAAGGTACCATCGTTGAGTGGTAACGTATTTATTCGTTTTGTGATGCATACACACAAAAGTGTATGGCTAGATGACTACCTTAAGGTTGCAAGTTTCTACAGTACGTTGTTTCCTAGCACACATTCAAAGAAGGAAGAATTTCTAAATAATTTCATCTGTAAGCTATGTTTCACACATTGTATAGGTATGGTAGTCGCGAAACATGAGTCGGTAAGCAAACTTTGAGTGCGTAATAGAATGGACAATGAATTTAATGACTATGGTATACAAAACTGCATATCTGAACTAATTTACAGTCTTCTTTCACAGTTTTTACCTGCGAAGGATGCTGAACAAGTTCATGAGGCTAAAATTAAGAGGGCAGGGCAAACAGTCTTTTCCCGAGATAAATTTGTAAAGGGATTTCAGAAAGGCCACGTTGCACGATTTATACCACGTCGGATTTCTTTGCATACTTACAAGTATGAACTATCAACGGCTTGAATGAACTAACCATTGCAATGGCAAAAGTTGCTTACCTTTGAAAAGTTCGTTTAATTAGTTGAGCTTGGATGAACTCTGTCGATTCTCTGCCCCATAATCAAATATTTAATTTACATCATTTTTTATCAACTGCTACACTGGTAAATTTTTGGAAATGTATTTCGAACTTTTCATCAACAAATACGTTTTCAAATCTGGCCACTTAATCTTCGCTTGCGATGACATTTCACATACAGATGGATTCCGACTCCATTGATAGCATGAGGTAGTTCGAGTGTTAACTGTGGACATATTGCTCTTGTCATCTGTACTGACTTAAACATATATTTGGCACTGATTGGTTAGAATTTATCCAGGTCACTGAGTATACAACATACGTCATGGAGGCGGACATCATTTTACTCAATCTGCTTGGAACTTGCAAATGAAATGTAATTTTAAAAAATGCATTTCCCCAGCTAAACCTAAATTAAAGCAGGTTTTGCTACTTCCCCTTTAGGGTTACACGGGATACTTTCCTCACAGAGGACAATCAGGCATCCTTGCTTACGAGGTGGACATGAAGACCACTATTGCAACTAACCGCAGTCTGTTTCTCAACTGTGCGAATAAGCGGATAAGTTGCTAAGTTTCCCATTAGGTTGTTTGAGGCCCTTCATTCAGACCGTGTTGTCATCACGTTCGGCTCGTCGGTGCACCTTCTTCTTAACATAAATGTCCAGCTTTGTTGTTAGTAGATCATAAATGATGTTATTTTTGGAGAGTTACAATGAAAAGCCGAAGAGTGGATCACAACATTCCGTAAATCTTACTTAGAGTGGGTGCGTAAACTGAATCAGTTCTTACTGCAATACTGCCAAGTCAAACAATGCTTATTCTAAGCATGATTAGGAAGAGGCGAGTTTCACAAGTCTGGTAAAACCAGACTTCGCGATCAGATCTCTATTTAGTCATGAAACCACCCACACTTCTCATAGGTAGTGTAAGTTCAATGGTTGACATTGACGTTGGTGAATACTAGCGTGAACTGTTTGAGAAATCTTGCGTGCGCATTCAGCCCGATGGATTGTATGAGGGAATCCGTATGACACAGTGAGTTGGGCGGGTGGGTTAGCTGGAATGTGAAATTTGAGTTCTCGCTATGTGTCATTGTTTGAGTTAGTAGAAAGCTTAAGTTGCATGGGAACGCTGTTTCTCTCAGTGGTTCGAATCCGACCCAACTCCATATATTTCTCATCTCATCAAATTGTACAGTTTTCCACATCACTTATAAGCAACATAGTTACATTGTTCAACAATTACGTTGGCAGATTTCTGTGTGTAATTTTCGGGAAGCCGTGTTTGGATTTTCACTTCGTAGGATCGCTTGGTGAACTCCATATGAAATTGGATTGGACGGGCAACCCTGTCTGCATTTACCAACCGACAGTACATCAACATTTTATTGTTGTTCTTCTGGTCAAATCTGGGTTAAGAATGAACTCAGGCAGCTTCCGGACAATACAACCTCCAGCCAGTCTGAGCTCACGCACAGGCTGCTACAGGCCGAACTATGGCCGATCGACGCCAATCAATTAAAAACGGCGGTCGATGGCCATATCGAATTTGCTCGTAATGGCTGGTTATTAAACCAGTTTGTTTGAACCAGCATCAATTCTAACCAGTCGAACTGCATAGAGTAAGGTCGTCGACCGCAACATTGAGCATAGCAAACAGAACGCAACGCGCTTCCAGTCCAGTAGCAACCGTTGGTTCAGACTGTCGTTCCTCTACAGAAGAAGAATCGCTTCTCAAATAGACTGAGCTCTCTTAACATAGCTCAGAATCAAGTTGTTAGGATTCTTCTACACAGTAGAGACGTTGGCAACAATAATATCGTCCACTAATGTCCTACAATTACATTCCTTCAGCCATCGCTGAATTTTCCTTCGGTTAAAATGCAATGCTTTTTCATTGTGCTTGCTAGGCTGTACTTCTATTGTACAATTATCACGAGCATCAATAAAATACGTCAACTCAGCTAGTTGGCTTAGGCAGTTTAAAATCTATTGCTCATGTGATAAAATGGCAACCCAGCTTCCTTCTATGACATCCTACATCCGCTTCATGTCGTGGTCACCAAAGTGCGCCTTGCAACAACCTAA
The DNA here is from genome assembly GCA_008508345.1 of Paragonimus westermani. Lineage (NCBI taxonomy): Eukaryota > Metazoa > Platyhelminthes > Trematoda > Plagiorchiida > Troglotrematidae > Paragonimus > Paragonimus westermani. The sequence goes on from QNGE01002375.1 coordinate 13,217, forward strand.
CACATCCTGCACCTGGTGAGTCGAACTGAGGGACATATAGGTCGTTAGATGGCAATTTTCCGGTGGCCACCTTGAAATCAAAATCGCTAATTGGAGCCCTTCTTGCCGAGACTGTTGTAAATTGACAATCGAAGTCCGACCACTTTCATCGAGACTCATAGCAGGTTAACAAATTGTGTACAAATCATACAGATTCCCCCTTCAAAATCGATGCTTTGAAGAATGGTGACTTAGCAGATAACAGCCTCGACTTTTAACACAAAAGCTTGTTGATTCCACCTACTGTTCTGACTAGCTATGCTTGACTAACCCAAACAAAGTCGAACTTGGTCGTAGTGTTTCGGTTCTGAGACAAGCCTTGCGAAAGAGGTATTCACTGTGTACATCGTCCATTATTGCTACTCTCCTAGTGAAGTGCGTTTTGTAGTAAACACATAACAGTGTGCTTTAAACAAACGACTGACCCTGATGTAACCCCAGTAGCTTTTCCTTCTGTTGTAATTTAGAATTCATCTAAACGCAGCTGCTAGTAAATGCCTCGTGTCTACCAAATGATTGACTTTCCTATCAGATTGGATGAGATGACTTTTCGTCGCCCGTTTGTGTAACCGAGTATAACTGATGATTATTATCCTAACTGGTAAACGAGAAATTAGATGAATATGCTATAAGCAGGTATTCGACCCTCATCTAGCAGGTCTGTGTACGAGGTTGAAACTGCAACAGAAACATGATTATAAGTTAGTCAGCTTTTGCTTCGAACACCATTCTGCCTCTGCTGTAACCAGCACACTTATTCCGTAACATTCTTTCAAGAAGTGCTCAGCTCACCATTGGATCCGACAATATCGCAAATGATACGTTTCTAATATATGAGACAGATGTAGAGTAAGGTCGCACATGTGAAGATTACTAACCAAGTATGTGCTTACAATGACAAATTAATTAGTTTGCACTCATCATCATCATCATCATCATAGACAGCAATACATCAGTGGTTCACACTAATGCTTAACTGCCACACAACCATGAAGAAACAGCAAACCCTATATAGAAAGAGAGAACGAAAAAGAAGGGGACGGGAAGGGACCTAACTACTGAAAATGACTACGTCCCTATTCAAACNGACAGATGTAGAGTAAGGTCGCACATGTGAAGATTACTAACCAAGTATGTGCTTACAATGACAAATTAATTAGTTTGCACTCAGCCTGTCAATATAGTCTTCTGACTTGTGCAGTTCACCGTGCCGCAATGTCAACAGCCGTGAGATCAGATCTTATGAGGTCGGTAAACAATCAATAACTTCTTACGAGGTGTACCGCTTGAAAAATGACATTAGATATAAGAATGCATCCAAAGCAATCGAACATTGTTACTGGTCAAGATATTCTTTACTTGGTAACCTCAGGATACTTGAGAGCAGAAATTATGTGTATTTACCGATTACTTATACCGACTAGTTCTGTTGTTACTAACAAGTCGAACATATTTAAACAGATTGCTTTTGATCTGTGGCAAATGACAGTACATGGGCTATTCACCCCTACAAGGTATACTGTCTCTTATCGCGATGGCAGGACAGTTATTAACCAAGCTTTGCATAATTTGTAATTGACGATGAAATTTCAGAAACAGCCTACATCTTGCTAACTACTTTTAAAACACAAAAACTAGCCAGCCGGCGTCAGACACCATAGAACCCAACACCGCTGGCCAAGATATCAGTAAATCTTTCAAAATTTCCAACTTTCTCATGAAGCACTAAATTGCCACTAGCTGGAAGGTCGGCCGATTCGTATTGTTCATTAACCTGTAATTTCTTGTCGCTAAGACAGTATACTACTAACCAATGGTTGTTTGAACAATCTTGCCATCCGCAAACACCCATTCGTAAAATTCGATGAGAACAAACTGATATGTTCTCCAGAAGAGACCAAATTGCAAGAAATCTGGACCTCGGGTGGATTGAAACCAGCGAGAGAAGTAATACGCTGAGACGCGGCAAGTGCCCCACCATTTAAGCAATGAAGCGGTGCTGAATACTCGAAAATTATACATTCTGACCCAGTTATCCACTCAATCAACTATGCCAAATGGAACCCACTAGGTGATCCGGGAGACTGACCGGTTCCCCAGGTCGAATTCAACCTAAGTCCAGACTTTTCGCAGTTGTCTCTTTTGACTTAGTGAATCTGCTAAATCATTTCTCAGTGGTATTTTGTTGTGAGTCGAATGCACATCAAAAACTTTTCAATGGCATAAACTTACAAACTATAAGCTACTTACCAATGCTGAGAATAGTCAAACTAACAGAAGTATCTTTCGTAAACCAGAAGACAACATTTTGCATCAAGTTAACCATCGTCTACAGACAGGAGTCCTCAAACACATTCCGCGATCTAAACCATATCGCAGAAATTCCAACTGAAATGTCCAAGTTAGTGAATTGCCGAACTCACCGGTACAGCGACCGTCGCGCTGGCTGATACGAGTGTGTGCGCACTTCAGGTCAAATCGTTCAGCTCCATTGTTCCACTGCTCTGAACACCACTGTTCACGATCGATAGCATTTGATTGTTGACAAGATGTTTAGGCAATCACACGCACTGCTGATGAGATCTGACAAGAGCAAAACTCGAGTGTAGTGATTCGTTTCGAAAGGGGCCGGCTGAAAAGTTGAATATATAGTTGTCTCACTCTGTTTGCGATGCAAACCACTGAGCAACCAACACACTTTTATTTCGTGTGTGCAATCTGGTTCCATCGGCCGACAACTGAGCACTCAGGTGTGGGCGTTATTCGGTCAATTTTAAAAAGTCAACTCTGACCTACGCTTTAACTGTAGCGTTGCAAATAGCTCTTTGATGTCGTTTTATTAATTCATTAATTACTTTGATCTTAGTTCTCTAGAACGATCATAGCACCAGCTTGTTTTCGGCCTTTCAGAAGGCGTGCTTATTGGGGCGTATCGCTTCGTTTTTAATCAGTGTATCGGCGCTTACATCCACATGAGGCTGTAAGACCTTTGAAACAATAAACAGTGTACTCTGGCACATTTTTCGGTTACGTTTGTCACACGCGTCTGTGAGTTTAAGATGTATCGTTATCTAAATGCGCTGTTCCACTTGAAGCATCGGATAATATAGGAAAGTTGGTTGACCAAGGCTTCACTATAATCATTTAATACACTGATTTTGTGTTCGACAATTTTTCAATTTCAAATTGATATCCCAGGACTTCCTTCAAGCTTTGTCATCCGAATTGAGTTCAGACTATGAAATGCTGGTTAAAAATCTATTCCGCCTGCCCATGAACCTACTGGCCCATGATCTGTACAGGAGCATGAAGGGTATTGGATCGGCGCAACGTGTGATGACCAACATTATATGCTGCTGCAACAATACGGAAATTTATTTGTTGAAAAAGTCCTATGCTAATTGTGAGTGAAAAAACATTTGTAGGATAATAGTCATTTGACTGGTTTCAGTTGCATAAGGCAAGCAGACTCTCAGATATGCTGATGTCAACTTCGGATTAAAATTAGTTCTAAGCAAAAATAAGATCAGAAATAAAGGTTTTATGGCAAAAGGTTCACTTGAGCAAAAATTACGAATCAATTTGTAAGTTGTTTTCCTACAGTATCATTAGGTTTGATCATATGACGAACCTAAAAGAAAAGAACTGGTGGAATGAGGCGTACACAGTGTTATTCAAGTCGTAAGTGATGGAAATTGTTGAACCAATTGCGAGTGCAGACTGACGGTCGGTTGTTTATGACCGCCAGACTACTAAACAATGACTAATAAAGCTTCAACGTACCAGGGATTTTATAAATTATGAGAATTTGTCAACAGTGTCATGGTGATCGGTGGTGTTGAAGGGCATTGCAATGATCGACACGACGTCTACACTTGGTTTGTTACCCGTCAGTGACGGGTGTGCCAATACATCTATCAGTCATAAGTGCAGGGTCGTATGCAAGAAAATGGGTCCACAAATCATCCATATTCATCAAAGATCCTGCTGGGGAAAAGGTTCAAGTACACAAAATTTATAGAGTTGAGAGAATAATCTTGCATTTTTGCATGACCCATGCTATGCCAGTCATCGTGCACAATTCATGCTTGACAGAAGAGGGCCGAGCGATGCTACCGGCTTTCGTTCAGTTTTTGCTCAACAGTGCGCTTTGATTGCTTACTTTTGAAAAGAACGCTTTTAAGGGTTCATACCCATCGAAATTTTAACCCTCACTATCCGATGTAGACGGCTTGAGTGGTGATTCCGTTTTGCATTCCATATCACAACCAGAAAATGTAATTAGTTAGGTCGCCAAATTCTGTGTGTATTTATCTCCGAAATAGAGATGGAAGAGTTCTTCACACTGAATATCCTATGCTGCCTGCTCAACTTATTAATGTCCCCCTATTTGCTTCTAGTACTGGAAAAACAGGAAAAAAACAAAGGTGAGTTTGATTATCTAAAAACTTTGTGTTTTGTAGAAAAGTCTAACCTGGAAAAAACGATAACGAAAATTCCGTCTTTTTGGTGAACCACCGCTGTGTCCACCTGGTAAAAATGTCAGTGTAGGTTAACAATGCTGAGAAGCCGTTAGAAACCATGATAATTGGCTAGGGAATACAAAAAATGTTGATATTTTTCATGGGCCATATATCCGTTTACAAAAATAATTGTTAAGCGAATATCAAAGCGAAATGTCAATATGATTAGTGCTAGGTATTTCATATTTTGACGAAATTCAGAGTTGTATATACGGCGGATAAATCTGTCACAGTGACCAAAGCCAAAGAACGTCCGTATATAGCTCTCAACACAAATGGCTTACAATGCATCATTCGTGGTTCCACACACATTATATGTGTTCAGTGTAAACTCGATGGTATAAGACCAGGATACGTGTGATGGTAGGCCTTTGTGTCCAGTAAGCCAGTGTTGGATAGCCACTTGATACGCTAGTATGAAAGTAAACCCTCACTTCCCCGAAACACTAAAAGCGAGAATTCGTCGGTAAGATCTCAGCTGAGAGATTGAGAACAGTGAATATATATACCAAAAAATAACATAAGATAGGAATACTTATTGTCACACTCAACTTAAGATGGAGAAGACAAACGAAACTCTAATTTGGACCCAGAATCAATCACACACACAGTGCATTCGAAAAGTTGAAGAGTGTTTAGAAGACGGGATTGACCCAGATTTCTAAAGAAAAGAGCGATTATTTTAGCAACAGACGGCGATCGTTTGTTGTCACTAGGATAATCAGACATAAAGAACACAACTTGCGAAAGCCGAACACAATGATCATGATGAACTACAGGTGCTTTGATGACTTAATAATTTTGAGCTCCTAGCGCATTTGTGGCCACATCCACTGCAAGGCCACAGAGGCCAAAATGAAGAAAATGTAATCAGTGTAGACATCCAAAATAAGGTAATTGGCCGGCGATTGAAGGTCATCCTCGCTCTGACCAGATAGCGCACTAAAATATGCGAGCAGAAGCATCCACACCGCAGTGGTGGTTGACCAAATTAGCACGCCGAAATGTTCGATGTTCGACAGGCGTTTATCCATGTGGTATTAAACTTGACCACAATTGTTAAATTTCTGAAGAACAACCGTTGACATTGCAGTCAGATATGGACTAAATAAGGTTGGCGTTACGACATGACCTTGCTTCACGCTAGTAACTACGAAAACCACCACGATTGCAGCTCAGCCTTCATACTTGTATGCAACATTTTTGTTGAATAAAGGAAGTTACCTGGACATTCAAACATACCAGTAACCGCCCACCGTGCTTTAGGATTCACGGAAACCAACGCCTTGGTAAAGCCTAAGAAGAGAACATAGGGCGGCTTGTTGAGTTCACACCTGTTCTCCTAGATCTGCAGAGCAGCGAACGCCATGTTGACCATGCCGCGATTCACCTGATTTCCGAACTATTCCTTGGAACCTTGATACCTTCGCACTGGGTTGGTTCATCAGAAATCTACTAAGAGCTTTCCAGCGCAGCTCAGAAATCTAGTGTCCAGATAGCTGTCCGTGAATTGCTTACTCCACTTAACACTAACCGGTTTTCTTGAACTACTGAAGGACTGCTTCCTGCCGTCGGATGAAGTGAAACAATCAAAGCAGAGAACAACTGATTCTACTAAGCACCATTGAAGTGGTGGCCAGCTGTTTCGAGCTAGATGGGTCCCGCCAGCACCATGCACACCACAGAATCGAACCCACGACCCGTAGTCCACGCGCTTATCCACTAGGTTACTGGGGTTGCAGGAAGATATGTGAATTAGTTTCCTTAGCTGCTATGTTTCCTTTCACTCACAGGCTGAAATCGATAAACCGGTTTGCGGTTGGCCTGTAAGCGGGCAAGTATCCGCTACAGCCTTATAATTGATTGTGTGTAGGTTTCTCAATCATTTGTCCCCTGTGACGCCGTGGCCTAATTGGTAAGTGCTTCCGCTATAATCCTCTGCTTAGTTACGGTTTGCGGATTCGATCTTACGGCGAGCGCGGCGCTGATCAGCCCAAACATGGTTGAAACAGCCGTCCATCACTTTGCTGATGTTCATCGGTTGTTTGGAAATTGACCTTTCTCAACCCATTCTGGGGCTGTAGTAAATACTCACTCACAAAAACAACTTGAACTGGCTGTCTGTGGTTCTTCCAAATATAGGATGACAGAAAATGAAGCTTTGGCGTCGTGCTTTAACGAGCTATTCATAATCTCACAGTTAATGGTAGCAGGACAGTTTAGTGGGCTGCCAATTGATTTAGGTCAGATCTTCACGGTTATCCGAATGAATGTACGAAAAGCCAGGGACACGTGGACTGGACGGGTATGCCAAAAATCGCTTTCAGCAAATCGTTGAACTCCTTGTGTTTTTGGTGGTCAGTTTAACCCTGCATCAGCCTGCCTTCTTTGTTCCACATGTTCTCGTTGATTCCGTGGATCCGTTCGACGAATTAACGGTCAACGTGGCCGGAACGCGACCCTTCTGTCTGGGTCCATTATGGAAACAGAAAATGCTGCGTTCTTCTCTCGTCCCAAGCTAGATAAACCTGCATCGTTGTTGTAGAACCAGTTCAGTCGTTTCTGCTGTCGAATACTTATTGTCCCGGTGGTTGCTGCCGTGATCTCTTGCATGTGATTTTGTTACATACCCTGGGGTGTAGTGGGTATAGAAGCGTCTTTCAGACGGACGGCAACTGCGTGTTGAGAAGTAGTTGTCACTTTTGAGTTCTTCTTTCGTCTAACACTCAGGGTCTTTCGCCGTCCCGCTGACCTAGAATGAACAAACCTATAAACGTGAATAAACACTCTAGTCCTGATCAGCTTGTGATCTGCACTGCACGATACGCGCTTCACGAACATCGCACTGTCGCACGATCACGTTCGGTAGGTTGTAGTTTCCTCTTCGGTTACCACACTGAATGCCCAAATTAGCCCAAGAGTCTGACAACCACGCCAAGATTGCAGAAAACGTAATACTTAAAACTCAGGCAGACACAGACACGAACGCACGTTGTTCTGATCATGGTTTAGCAGTGCGTTTCCACGGCGAACTTCCTTATAGCAAAATTTACATGTTGAAGTGCAGTTCGCACCATGTTTTTGGAACGCACAAGACCAAACGAAAGTGAGAAAATCTGAGCGTCTGAGCTACAGTATAGACATGTACAAACAATCGTTTCACTGCTCACTTAGTATGTCTTCACTCACGATGGTCGTGATGACAACGTCGGTTAACAACAGAAGAAATGTCTGCTTCAAGTCAACTGTAACAAGGAAGTGGGATAAAGACCGCCAAAGGAAGAACCATGACTTCCACGACTTTCAACTTTTCGGTTCTGCTCAAAATGTTGTACGATTAGTACATTAGCAACAGACTTCATGAGAGTATAGTGCAATAGGCAGAATAATCAGACAGTTTGGACTGTACCCTGTCTAATGTAAACATGTTTGCTTAAGACGGCTGGGGACCAACTTTTCAATCACAGATGCCCACTTGACCTTATAGTCAGATGTAGACGGGAGATGGTAAGTGAATTTTCCATGCTATGAATAGAGAATAATGTAAATAAACAACCATATACAACAACATGTCGTATTGTGTGCATTTGTACAGTAAGCCACGCAGCGCATGTGGTTGATTGCTTAACCTGTTAATCAGTTCGCTCATAGTGGCCACAATAATGCGTAAATGACTCTGAAAATACACCTGTTTCAGTTGACGAGCCGTAGTTTAACTACGCCCGAACTGCCTTACCGCAGCTGTAGTCAACTTGTTTTACTTGGTGAACTTATGGGAGAAAGATGTTCAGAACACCCAAATAAAATGATGATACGCTCTGATTTAAACACGAAATACATACATATAAACGTGTGCGTTCCTCCAACACGGGAAAACGTTTGCACAAACTGGAGTGTTTCCCCACCGTGGTCAATGAGTTTCAGTGTTACCACTTGTAAACGTTTCATCATATGCTGATTGCATTGCACAGAAATCAAACTCTGCACCATTCAACACTTGAAAGTACACTCTGTCGCTTCGTTTTAGATGTTTCACACCGTTCTTTGGAGACGGATTTGAGGAAAAATGCGAAGGGGCCATACGGACTTTTGCTGGACGAGATTCTCAAGTGTGAACGTTACGAAGATACCCCGGAAGACCTTGAAATGGCCCGAAAATCCAGCAATATTTTCCAGCTTGTCGATCAGCGATTGGTAGCTAAAGATGTGGAAGACCTTTATTTGGCCTCAGAAGAGTGAGTGTCGCGAGGAATTTTAGCTACCAATTAATAACTCAATGTTCTCGATAAAAACCCTTGTTCAACGTGTTGTCACGGCAAAACACAAATATTTTTTCAAATAGATAAAACTTGGCATAAGTTGGGGCCTTCTGGTGGAAGTTTGTCTTCAACCACTATGCTGGTAAGCAATTTAACGTGATGGTTTTTAAACTTTGAGTGTAAACGCAGCCTGACATACTGAATTTCCTCTCTCTGTTTCAAAGTAGCTGTGCTTATGCTATTAAGTAAATGATTCCCATGGTGGTACATATTCGGGAGGGAGTAAAATAATGGTCTACAGCGGTTCATCAATTCATTTTGACTATTGAATGGGCCAAAACATTCAATATCTACTATCGCATCTTATTTACTCAGCCTGTAACCATAACATGGCAAGTCTATTTTCAGTTCAGTGTCGTGTACTTCTGAAGTGATTCTTTACTCCACTTTCCGTGATCGTGCAAGCCTTTAAACGCCACTGGTGTCACACCGGGTGGATTGCCATCCAGCCACCGATGAAACTGACCTGCTGGATCTCAAATAAGCCTGGCTGAATGTTGTCCGTTGCATAGTCTTAGGAAGATCTTTGTAAATGTAACACGGAGATCAAAGTAAATGCTTAACACTGCCACTTTCTCATATAGCTTCACACCCTCATTCTGTTTACGGTTATTGCGCTCCAACGCATAACTATCGTTTTCAAACATTTTGGATTTAACCAGATAGGTGGATTCGAACCTGTAGCCTTCGCTTTAAAGAATCAGTTTCCTACAACTTTTGTCATCAGCTTCGTGGATGTCACACGTATTATGTTTACATATAGGTGTCAGATACTGTAAATTTGTATCGGTGTTAATGAGTATTCTCCGGGTGACTAGGACAACAATATTGCTCAACACGACAGCGTTTCGTTCGAATCTTCATTTACCAACTGTTCTAACCAGAGTTGTCCAATGAAGACTGATAGCCAAACCAACTAATTTAAACCGCGGAAGTGAGTCTGCATTCTGAGACAAATCGTTCGTACAACTCAGGCAGATCCTGTATGGTGATGGCAGAGTAGACTGTCGTCGCCATACACATAAACTGAATCGCACTGATACTTACTCTATTTTTTGGTCCACAAAACTTTGAATGTTTTCCAAAATAACTTGAACCGTGCTACCCGTAAGATTATGAGGTCTAAATAAATTAATATCAATATATGCTGAACGTCACTCATACATCTGTGATTTTCGCATTCCCACACATTTTTCGGCCATTTGTTATCGAAACGAAACACGAGACTCGAGTTCATCAGTAAGGTATATCCATGCCGCGACCGGGAACTTTACGATTTGCGTGATAACAAAGAACCTCTGTTGACAACAGCATGACTTAATCCATATTAGGATGACCGATTTATCGTACTCAACAGCTCAACGAGGTTCGCTTTTGAGTGATGCTGGGACTGACCATTCACTTCACTTGCACATAGTTACCGTCTCATAAAGTCCAGTACATCATCCGAATGTTAGAACATCTCATCAGCTTGTAACCGTACAAGAATAATTAAACTTCCGGAGCAGTGCATTAGATGGTGCTTATCTTATATCAGCCGAGCTACCCAACGACAGATCAGCGGGCCAAAGCAATTATCACATGTCAGAATCTTGTTCGGTCCAGAACGTTGTTAAAAACTATAAGAACTGTGTTTGAAGACAACTGGCACACATGCTCAGCAGTATTTTACTTATTGGTAAGCAGCGCGTGAGTTGATAGACACGCGTTGAACACTGCTCAAATTTAACTGTGACTTCCTCATTCGGGTAGAATTTTCATCTAGTTGTTTTCAAAGTTAGTGATAATTCATCCGTGTTCACGGATGACAACAAAGCTCAGCCTAATGCCTAATGAGAAAGAGGTGCTTACTTGTCAAACCTCTACAAACGTCTTTACCTTTGACAACAAGTACTAGTTTACGTTTCCGAGTAAGTTGAAACGTATTCATTTGCATATCCCCCTTTTGCCGCAATGTTCACAGACCAAAAGGAAAAGCCGATCCAAAGGTTTTCATCAACATCTTGACTAAACGAAGCAAACTACACATGAAAGCCCTTTGGGAAGCATACAAAAAGGTGAGTGCTATTAGGGTGTGAAGGTTTTCCGATCAGATCATGCAGTGAGATCGCAGGTTAGCTCAGATCTGTTCAAAATCGAATTGCGTTTCAACAAGTATGAAGCTTTTCAATGAGGTTGAACTATGACTCAAATATCCGACATAATGATTTTATTCATTCACTTCACAGTTAGGCCACAGTGAGTTAAAACTTAAACAACTGCAAGTTACTTCAGCATTCAAAATTTCTTGGTGTCTTTACAGGGAATTGCTTCCAACAGTTCCGAGGAACGATTATCAAACAGATATAGATTCTTCATGTCTACACTGAAAGATAAAATCTTCGTGATAAGTCCTCGTGCTTAAATCATCAGAAAGACCGCATCAAGACCGGCTAGACCAAAGGTTGTCTACTAACTGTTGCTAGTCCGTACTTAAGAAGCACATCGGAGACCATAGACATAGGTCCGACCAGTACAACATTGCAGGTGACTGTGCGGTCAACAACGCGGTATAAAGCAATTCATTTCTGGAGCACCAGACAGCCTGGAAATATGCACTAAAAGCCTATAAGGAACAGCATGAATCTTTTTTTAGGGTACTCAGCAATTCCGGATGTTTGAACATGTCTCAGCCATTGTTACGTACTCAATTCCCAACCAACAACAAATTGGCTTTGTTCATTTGGTTGTACTGAAATATAGTATTCACGGCTACAAAGAACACTTACTTACAGAAACACTTTTGGTCGCAAAATCACCAGAGACGGTGAACAAACCGGACGGTTCGGAAACGTTGTCAGTAGTCAAGTCTGACCAGATGAGAGCATAACAAAACGTATATTGACCATTTATCACTAGCTCAACGTTCAGCACATTATGTGAAAAGTACTTCTGCATGTGAATAAACTTACGGTGAGCAGGTACTAACAACCTGGAAAACTGGCCAGCAGTTTTATATCCTATCATCCGAGGAATCCATTTCACACCTACCAGTATGTTCTCGTCTGAATTCGATGCAAAATGGATAGATCTTCTATGTGTGTAAAGTTCCTAAGAGGTTCACGCAAAATGAGTAGTCGGATGTATTTTTGTCGGAAACTGTGTTCACTAAGCAGTTTCATAAAGCCACATCTTATAAGACCTTCAGACTCCGTGAACATGGTTAAATTAGAAATTGTTAGGATCTTTTATGTTTGTTCACTTCAAAATACTTAAAACTGAGTTGCTTTTATCCATTTGGTCAAAACAAAGAGAAGACATATAGTGAGATGTTAACACTTCGATTTACTCTCACAAGTTGTCAACGTGAAACCAGCAAATTTCATGCAACAACAGTTGAACGAACCAATCGCACTTTTGACCTTTCGCGCGCTAACAGTGCAACCAATCCCACTGATTCCACTGAATGCGCCAGCGCCTTCTGTGCGCACGAAACTGGTCGGTTTACGATTAGCGTTGCGTCACTAATCGCTAACAGTTTCAGGTTGCGGTTAACTGACCATCTCAAACTAACAGATCAGACTGATGGCCAAGACTCGGAAGCTTGAGCTGGACTGGACTGATGATCATCCACTGTTTCTGCATTCACACAGTTTCCCGTCGGTTCCACTTCGTATTGTGTGGTTTCGTTCACAGTTCTAATTGGGGATCATTCCAGTTTGAACTTCATATGCGAGTCTACTGACTTTTTCTTCTCACACCAACTAAAATTTACACACTACGCACCTCTATGCTTTGAGTCGGTAACAACGCACAAATCGATTTACAGGGGTTCGGTACAATGCGTTATCAACTATGTATTCAAATAACTCGATATGTAATACGGTTCCGTCGAATTTCCTGATGCTGCACAATCAGGGTTCGTAACCCGTCAAAATTCATTCATGTTACAACTAATTTGTACAACATATCAACAGTCTTCCGGTAAGTGCAATTCAAGAAACTGAACACTTGTGAGGTAGATAGTTTCGTTGACAGTTCACACCCGATGAGAATCGTGCTGAGTGAGCAATGTTGAACTGAATTCCTCAGTGCTGCTGTTGACGGTGAAGGTCAAGGTGACCACGCAGGTCTAATAAACTTGCACTAGGGCATGAGGCTGGACGCAAAAGTGAACATGCTCGCTTTTGAAAGTCGGACCAATAAACTTTAATATTTTTAGCCAACTGAGAACAACATGAGGGCGTTTCTTCCGTGTTTACTTATTTAAAGCCTTTAGATAAATCCCAGTCAAAGAAAATCGATCACAGGTTAGACTGTATTTGTTTACATGAAGGCTGCGTGGCGCACTGGTTAAATGGACAATGTACAACTAAAGGATACTACGTTTTTCGGTGTTTTAACACTTATATATTATCGAGTCCAAAGTTGCTTAACGAGTTTCCGTTATATAAGCCCCCTAGCTTTTGTTGTCAAATGAGGACCGCGTCTTCACTGAATGATTATCACTTCCCAGCTTACAGGAATTCCTTTGATCTCTAATCCTTGTTGGAAACTCGTTACCGTTGTTCATTATTTGTCAGCGTTGTCAAGTTGTTTTGATCATTACGCGCACAATGTCTGCTCACTGTGTTTGCGCGATGTGTTGGTGTGTCCGGAGCCGGAGAAATTTGTCCAACCGGCAACCCAAGTAGTATAGGTTCTAGGATTACATAAGTATCCAAACGAGTCCCGGTCGCCTCCGGGACAATGTTAACGATAGTAAGTTGTAGCTAACCAGGGTTTAGTCAGTTCACCGATCCGTACAAGCTTGACGATAACCACACGGGCTTGCGAAGGCGGCGTGGAAAACTGATAATGACAAAACTGAACTGGTTCCTGTTTTAAAGTCCCGCCACTCTGAATTGACACAATTTACCTCAAATTGCCAATATGCACTGTGTACAGACACAAGGACTCAAACGGGTGTTTACAAATAAAGTTTCTGATGCTTAGCAGTGAAGACCTTTTCGTTGGTAACTTTACATGTGCCGGTTCCATCTCCGTTTGGGACATTTCTAACTGAACCCAAACAAGGACGAACCTGGTCGTGGAGTGTCGGTTTGAGGATGTGCAAGTTGATAGGATTGGTCGTAAGACCATCACATCTGTGGTTTGCATCGAGGGTCAAATGTGTACTATTCTATCACTTCAGGCATTTTCAACTCGGGTTCTTCATAGCTGACTGGTGCGTGTTGTGAATAAAATCAAAGAACGGATGTGTGCAAAGATTTATTCGGTGTGCTTCTTAATGTGTGATCCTGAATACTGCTACACAACGCTTTTGATTAAACATACGGATGATGGACCAGTTTTCGATCCGGATAAGTTTACCGCTGCACTAAATCGACCAGTAACAGATTGGGAATTCCAAGAGGAATAAACCAAACGACTGTGTTGAGTCTTGAAAGTGTGAGCAGGAATCACGCTCGGGTATATATGAACTGAATGTGAATCGGGTCTCCAGAATAATAACAGATTTATGACAACTTTACAAATAGTTGTTCCCAGCGTTTCTCTTACGTATCGCGCACGTCATGGAATCAAACGCACGATTCGTAAACAAGTATAAGAACACAGTGGCAGTCCATTCATTAATGTGTCGCGCTGAAGGCTGATGAAGTATACCACTGTACAACTCCGACGGTCATTACCGAACACTCTAGCGAATAAGTGTGTGGACTACCGCTCTAAGACGGCCACCATAGAAATAGGGTCCAGACATTCAGACTGCTTACGTGGTGCTTGTGAGTCCTAACCTAGTCAAAGCAATTGTCTACCAATTATGCCGATGGTCAGTTCGACCAGTTTTGTGAAAAGTCCTTCGATTCTTGTGGAGTTGTGATTGAAGCCGCCAGTTTACAGATAAACCGATAACTGCTGAACGATATCAGATCTTCAGAAGAAACTGTGTGAGGGCTCAGAGAAGTGAAAGATGCTGAGTTTTACACACTGATGGTAAATGAATGTACATGTGTGTTAATCGACAAGAGATAACACGTTGATGGTTTCCTATATTTTTTATTCCATGAGATATCCGGAATACGTTGATACGTGGCACGGCATCAATTTCTCTCTTGACTTCGTACAGGTTTAACATGTTAGGTGACATTTCCTTCGTTTTGAACCTTACATTACTGGTGATCCAGTGTACACAAATCATACTGGCGCTCTGAGATAAAGATTAGAATCGGAAGTGCCGCAATGAAGTAATGAACTTATTCGACGGCACACGTCTGAGTACATCCCAATCGAGTTAGGTCAATTAGTGTTTACCTTGCAAAATTTATGTGCCACAATATACGCCAACCAGTGAGTAATATACTTCTTTCAGGTAACACGCCTACTCCCAACCGCTAAGTTATATTCCCAGTACCGTTGCTTGGCGATGTCAGTTGATTCAGCTTCAATAAAAAGCACTTTGACATGAGCACATGTACAGCGTTAGGAGTCCAATTACAGGGTTCTTATTCACAATCTGTTTCTTACTGTATCCATCTAAACCGCCTTATTTGAGTTACCCTAGAGATCCACATCAATAAAATACATGCTACTTGAGACTTCTTAATCTGACACCATAGCAAGACGAATAGTGTAAGGGCGAATAGAATGTTCATCCACACATCGTAAGATATATAAGTTACTGCGAAACTGAGGGGTCTTAGAGAATCGGAAATTAAACGACATTGTGGTTTGAGTAGACCAATTCTTTTCCTTGTTTCGCAAAACTATCAGTCAATGAATGAAACTCAACCGGATTTCTTGTGCCCTGTTATTGCTATGGAAACCGCTTGAATCAGTAAACTGTAGGTCTTCTTTTATCGTTTAAAATTATCTAGATGAATATTTTGTTCAGCTTTAAGCTCACTACAGACTTTGGTTCTTAAGTAGTCAGGAGTCACACGATTTGGCACTGCGAACAGTTTGCCCGGAACCCACTCTCTTATGCTCCTGTCTTAACCACCAGTTTTTCTTACCCATTTGTACGCACTAGGCACACGGAGTAAATCTTGTTCAAACGATAAAAGGAAAATTTTCTGAACCATTGAGAACCGGATTAAATACAATGAGTAAGTGCACCTGAGTCCTTTTTAATTGTCTGTAACCGATCTATATGTTGACAGGTAGACCCAGACAGGCAGATAGAATTATAGGTAAACAATCGGAGACTGAATGGGATTGGTTTCCAGTTGATGCTGCGACGCCGATCACAGGCCTTGTATGCGGGTACTAGTTGCGCTGATGATGTGTATGTCGTTTTGCATGGTTCGAAATACGGATCAGTAATAAGATTAAAACGATTGGTAACTGAAGACAAGTTCCATTGGCTCGCAACACTCAGACATATATTACGGACGGTGCGTTTAAAAAAGAGCAGCGGGACCGAGTTCTGTTGAAGCATGTAATTAGTGGTTGCTGATGACCTGAGCAAGAGATAGCCTGCAGTTCGAATGCTTTCAGACAAACACGGTGGTTAGCACGTCAGTAGTTCCACATTGAGAAATACAGAATTTTCACTGTGAAAATTTCGGCAAAATCTTTGGAGAATAATAGCCTTCTCATGTCTGCGGGAGACATGCTAAGTACTTTAAAAACCGCACTTGATAACTCAGAGGTTAGAGCTTCACCACTAAGTTTTATTGACTCATTTAATTATTCAGTTCAATCCGTCAAAAAGTGCTACACAGTTCCTTTGAGTATCCAACGATTCGGGTCTGAGGGGGCCAGCTTCCAAATCACATCTAAATCAGAAAGCCACGACCAGACTTACGTGAATTTCACTTCATATGTGTAGACTAATATCCAATTTGCTTGTGTAGTGTGCGCCGTGCCTTCATTGTAATTCGGTGATCACTTTTAACGAAGCCCAGTTAGGTTTGATACCAGACGGTTCAACACTGTACGACGTTTAAGTCGGATTGTGGCTGGAATTTACGGAGTTCACTACCTGCAAAGTTTTGTGTGTGATCAGTCACACCTGCTGAAAGATATCCCAAAACCTGGACAGTAATTGATGAGGAGATGTCACTGTTTATCCATAGGCATACCTTTATGAGTGTTCTCTAGACTAAGTAATATTTCACTGATATCCGCAAAGTCATTCAGGCAGGTTTGGCATGGCGGTTAAAATGAAATCAAACCAGGTTTCGCAAAACTGGTTGTTTTACGGACTAGTACTAATCGTATTCAAAGAGTTTTGAAATGTTCTAACAGTATATGGTTATGAGTGTAAACACAAAATACCGAACGGAACAGCGTCAATATTGGTGAGGGATCGTACTAAACCCGGTTCACTGGTTTAGTTCCGCTAAGCGAACTGTGATGTACTGACAGGTAGATTTTGATTTTAACGGAATCATTTGAGTAATGTGAAATCAATAAGCAATTGTCTGTGGATGTGGTTTCAGAGGATGAACCAATCATATGTTCTGCAACATGTATGTCTCTCACGAACAAAAGAGTGACAACAGATTGCTTAGAACGTCAAAGAAGGTGTGATTCTTCTCTCTTTGTTAGTTGCTTTATGTCACCTTGAATTTGCACATAATAAAAACATACTTTGGCAACACAATGTATTTACCCCAAATGAGGAGTCTTAAGCGTGCCTTGTTTAGTAATGGAAATCGCTTCAGCTACCATTCATACTTGGCAAGTTATCCATTTCACAGCCTCTGTTCTGTGTCCGGTTAAGCTTTTTGTTTCATAGCATTCGTATGTAACCAAGGCAACATTTATGACATTACTGTTTGTCGTAAATAAGTTAACACGTTAACAAGACAAGGTCATGATCTACTTGCCGCAAGCAAAAGAAAAGCTTACCTCTTTCGTTTCCATCCAAAGTGCACAACAAACAAACTACATCCTAGAAATCTCTTTAAAAGTGAACCGTTCCGTAGTTTTCCCGAGCTTCACTCACGGAGAGTTCAATTTTTAGGTATTCGCCTCCCGGTTGTCGAACAATTATTTTAAGGTTGCTCTTCGGAACCTTAAAAACAGTTAATCCGACCGTCGAGCGCTGTACTAAGTACATTTTTCAATTATGCGCTTCAAGCTGAAGTTTCGGTTACTTGATATCGAACGAATATGAAGGAACCATTCAGCAAGAAACCCGTATTCATTGGCTTTGCTCACTTATGGACGTAGAGAACTTGTCTTGACGGAAGTGAGCCTGGTGGAGTTGCTGAACTGAATGTTTCCAACTGTCACGTGTGTATTCTCAAGGCAATCAGTTCACCGGATAACCCCTTATAATCCTCACTTATTTAATCATTGCTTTTGTTAAACGGTCTTCTTGAAGCGGTTTGCTGACCGGAACTTTCATAGGTTGATGTCACCACAACATCAACTCTCGCTTGCCATCAGTCATGCCAGATTTTAGATGATGTCTCACTTGTTACACGAGATCACTTCAGTACCTCAGTTATGTTCCCACTGGCTTCAAACCACTCGACCAGTCGACAGTAAATCTTTCGAATAAGATACAGAACTTGTTCGCACATTCTTCCAAGGAGTTAGTGAACACTGATTCCAGATAGACTACGCAGATTCGCTGGATAGCCACTGTTGGTTCAAGCGGTATCACTCAGGTTCACTTGGCACTAGTCACGGCTCTCATCATTATTCATCATCATCATAGATTGTAATCACATTAGTGGTTCTTACTGAGGTTTAAGTGCCACACAGCCATTAGAGTAAAACCTGTACAGGAAGGTGGAGATAAAAGAGGGAGTGTAAAAGGACAGAACTACCAATAATAGCAGGGCTCAATTGAAGAATTCAAAATCAAGGTGCCTACGCCCTGCAAGAA
Source organism: Paragonimus westermani (assembly GCA_008508345.1). NCBI lineage: Eukaryota > Metazoa > Platyhelminthes > Trematoda > Plagiorchiida > Troglotrematidae > Paragonimus > Paragonimus westermani. The sequence continues at coordinate 31,924 of QNGE01002375.1, forward strand.
ACTATGGGTGAAAGTATGACGTTGCCACGGGACAGCTCCTCTACAGATTTCGCTGTCCCGCATNCATCATCATCATAGATTGTAATCACATTAGTGGTTCTTACTGAGGTTTAAGTGCCACACAGCCATTAGAGTAAAACCTGTACAGGAAGGTGGAGATAAAAGAGGGAGTGTAAAAGGACAGAACTACCAATAATAGCAGGGCTCAATTGAAGAATTCAAAATCAAGGTGCCTACGCCCTGCAAGAAACTATGGGTGAAAGTATGACGTTGCCACGGGACAGCTCCTCTACAGATTTCGCTGTCCCGCATCACTAGGTACAATTTCTGTACAGATAACTCGGCCAAAGAACGATAATATTCATGCCACTGAGTCTAGATGGCCGCCATTTTACCTAAAGTCTCTAGCCACCGACTGTGGAAGTGGCGAGAGCCCCAGCCCGGAGGGCGAACCCAACCTACAGTAGTCAAATGTTTCGTGAACGATTTCGTTTCTCTACGCCAATTCATCATCTATCAAACTCGAACCTCGCGCCAGTCGGCCACAACGTCGGAAAAATGTGCTTGGGGTGGCAGACAACTGGCTGGCGTCCTAAATGCATGACCTAACCATGTAAGTGTGTGAAAATATAAGAAGCGTACAAAAGAACTCGTCTGAAAATCAATGTCAGAAATCCTCCTAACCTCCTCGTTGCTCAACCGCTGGTGCCCCTCCCCCACGAAACGAGAGACTAAACGCAGAAATCGGTAGTCAGATGCCTGAAGACGATTTGCTTCCTCTACCCTGAACAACCAATTTTCACTGCCGTAAAGTAATACAGCCCTCACTGCTGGTTGACATTATTGACCCTCAAGAGTTAAAGAGATATATCTCTATCGCCATAGGTGCCCCAGATTAGCGAATTTTACCTTAGTATTTGTGTTGCTTGAAAGTTTTCAAACAACAACACGTTGTCGTCAGCAAAATCAAGATCAACCATTCCCTCACCAGGTAGTAGGTTCAAGCCGGCATCGTGTGAGTGACACGGACAGTCCATTATTTCGTCCATGAAGAAATCAAATAAAACTGGTGAAGATGAGCAGCCTTGACAGTTCACCGTGAACCCCAACCTGAGTTGAAGTATGCGAATAAAGCGCCGTTAGCATGTTGACATACCTGGTAGGCACACTTGTACGTTTAAGCTACTCTATACGTGTAGACCGGTTCACCGAAACGAACACACACCTGCAATCGAGAAAAATACGGCACCTGTCCACTGGCGATACACATGACGCTGCTCTAGCTCTTAGCAAACAGTGGAAGTCTGATCAGTGCATCTTGGATCAAGATGAAAACCTGTCTGTTCTTCACCAATGTTTACCTCATGAGCTTCATTTATTGAACTATCTTAAATGTGGATATTGGCTTGTGACCTTCCTCCTGGCATTCTCAAAACTACCGTGTGATTAAATGCAGATTTTGTTTTACCTTCACTTTTGAATTGTCAAACGTTTCTGCATCTGTAGTCATGACGCAAATTAATTTACGGCTACTGTTGGCCTGCCAACTGTATGAATCAATGGCCGGTCTGGGAACTCACGAGTCAGATCTGGTTCGCATCATTTGTCTTCATTCAGAGGTAAGTCAACTCCAGTCTGTTGGTAAAATTGAAATTCAAGTTGATGGCTGGTTCCAATACATTACATTGCTGGCACTCTATCAGAGGTATGAATGGTTATCAAATGAACACCAGTGATAATCCCTTGTATTTTTCGTTTCTCAATGAACTCACTTGGTGAAAAGTACAACAGAATAATTCGCTATGAAATGTGTATCCTTAGGCCTAGTAGAAATCAGATTCACATTCACAAAAACTGTAGAACCGATGATAAAATGTTGGGTCACACTAGGATATTCGCTTGTGGCAAACTCTTACAAGAACCAACTAGATACAACAAGGTACCTATTTACTTGAGTGTCCTGTTGTGTCTGACATTTGGATCTTCCGATAGAGTTGCTCATTTTGATCATTGTTAGCAACCAGTTCGTTCATGATGGCTCACCTGCTAAAATGTTGCATTGACATGTGGCGATTTGCTGTCTTACTTTGCTGACACTTACTGGGTCAGCTCCACGTAATACCCATCGATGTAAGTGGTGTTTGTTCGGACATCGAGAATGTCAGTTGGTGAACCTTGACCCAACCGCTTGCCAAACCTGTGCGCTGAGCGGTAAAGTTATATGGGCGACGTAATATATATGTTGATGACTATCGGAAACTACACTAGTGTGCACAGAATACTTTGTTCCAAGTAGCTGACCTTTTGAAAAATGACAGATTACATGTTGTGTATTGACACAGACAGCATTTTTGGAGAAACACATTAAAGCATATTTCTACTGCAAACCTGGTAATGATTAAATACAATTTATAGTTTCAATCACTTGTGTACTATAGGTGATGTTTCAGGGAGGATTTTTCGGCTGACTATCGTAGGCTTTATCAGCAGACTAAATAAATTTAACCTTCGTTTTAGAGGGGAAACCCGCATAAACGGAAATTTTGATAGCTGTATATGAATTCTGGTAGAATTCTGGTGGTAGGAATGAACAATCTAGTATGTGGGGGGGTGCGATATACTTCATTGACCAACTAATTCACGTGCGGTCAGTGAGTAAGGTGAGATTTCTGATACATACTCAAATGCATGAAAGCCTGTGTGTCGAATTTCAAATTTTTCTGCCGAATGGTGTTGCGTCCCATATTCGCTACACATCACTTGTTATCGTTTTCGATAACATTGTCTGTGATAATCGCAATCGGTTGGGCAGCAGTATGTTAACGGAGCTGTTTACCGAAAATCGGGTAAATGGCTGTGCAGTTGAGTAACAGGCAGTAGGGATCTAGCCTATACACAATGTTAGAGTGAACCGAACGAAACAACAGAAATCGGCATAAATGAGCTATTAGATTACAAGTTGTTTAGAACTCGACAAGTGTGTATCTGATAGCGTTACAGAACAGAGTAAACGTAGGTGTGGCATGATTGCTCATTTGCACCCCAAACAGATTCGTTGATCCTTCTGCGTATCCGTAGACGGTGGACATTTCAAGGAACAGCGCATGCGGAACGTTTAGTGGTCGAACATGAAAAGTGACCCAACAAGTATCATATTTAAAGAAGTGAGGCGATCTGCCAGGCATCCGCCTGATCGCAGAAACGAGCTGAAATAAAAGCCGATGCTGTTCCCAAAACTAGATGTACACCTGGTTTAGTAACACTATTCGCCATGTTCCCGTCCTGATTGTTCTAATCTCAATCGAGGTGTTCTAGCGAAATTTCAAAATCCATCATGTCCGTTCAATAAACCTAATGCTTTTCGTCCAGTATGAGCTGAAAATTTTCGAAACCTCAGGAATTTCTGATGGCAGAACATCGAGTAGATATTTGTTCCGTGGATAGACACATGGAATTAGTGTTCTCTTTTGCTGCGGAGTTAACGACACGTTGAACACATAACTTGCTTTGCATATAGTAATTGAATTCACATAAATTATCCAGTCAGATGATAATTCTTATTTTGCTTAAACACAGTGTGATCTTCGTGATATCGCTGATGATTACAAAGAAACTTTCGGAGTGGATGTGAGAAATGCTATCAAAGCTGACACGTCTGGTCATTTCCAAAAACTGTTACTTGTGCTGTTGGGCGGCTGGTGATGGACGGTGGACGGAAAGTGTTCCTGAATAAATTGCTCTAGGAGGACATTGTAGTTTTTCATTATAAACGTTCACTTCCCTAATGAAGTGACAGACTTAGTTCGCGCTATATGTTGTACATGTAACATATCCAATTCCAAACATATTACCCGATTTGCTGTTTACACTGTTACCCATGTCAAACAATCTCAGTATACAAGTACAGTTATACATCATACATAACGTCATAAATATCTGCAACTGGGATTGTTCTCCTTAATTGAATCAGAGAGTTTGTAACTTTTGATTTGGAATGAATTAAGTACATACAATGATAGTTCCATATAAGGTTCCCCAGACAGGTACTACCTCTTTATATGAATCCGTTGTGCCGTTCTCCAATAAGTTTGTTTTCAAGATTAACATGATGACCTCCTACAACATCCACCTCCGTACAAAAATCACCCGTTTCTTCGAAAATTAGTGGGATATATGTTGTTTGTCTCCTAGTTTACAATTTTTAAAGTGTTAAACCCTTACGTTCCAATACATCACTGGTTTTCCACTTGGCTCTCACATAACGCCCAAGACGAGGTGGACAAAACATCACAACGTATTAACACCAAAGGAAATAAAAATTGTGTGACTCATCTTGAGTGATCCAGGAACGGTTAAACAAGTAATAACCAGGAGAAAGTTAAACTGATGGACAAAGCTGAATATCGGTAATGTCTGCCAAACCTTGGTCGCCATTTCCTCTGTCAAGAGTATCCATGTGAGTGTACTCTTCATCTACTCGAATGTACACATTTCCAGACAGAACAGAAGCTGTGGTGCTAGCGTACTACCATCCGAACGAGTAACGTCTCGAAATGTTTTGCACCCAAATGTACCTTTGTCGGCTAGGGCCATTGTATTGAGTTCTCTCGAAATGCACTGTATATGTTCGCACTCGATAACTGCACTACCACAGGACAGTTGTGTACTTTCACTAAGGTGTCTTGCACCTAACCTCACTCAAAACCGGTTTCAAGGGCAGGCTGATCTGCGTGATTTATTGTTTTGTCAGGCATAAATATTGACAGACCGAGAGTATGACGCACTATTGAAGTGAGTTTCTCCCGAGAGTAGAACGGTGAGTACCAATGTTAATAACTCAGTCAGATCTGTATTTAGCAGTAGGTTAGAAATCAACAAGGTACGGAAATTAAGTGTCACCAAGAGAGAAAATGTCGGAATAATTCACTTCAGTAATGGTAACAACAACATATGGAGGATAGCATGCATTTGCTAAGCTCAATACGGTGCAGTAAAAACAGTGTGTATTGTTGAGTTTCCGAAGAACTAGACACTGGAATATTAGTTGTCACAAGCGATGTGTAGTTCAACGGCAAAAATCACATGACTTCACTATGTATTTGTAGTTAACTCAACGTAATTAGCAAAGGACAAACCCACGTGAATTTCGCTGCTCATTTTCAAAGGTCAGGTTCGAATAAAAGTTGTCATCTGCTTTCTCTGAAGGTGGCCTCAAGAGACAACTATACATTAGCTGAAGAGTGGTACTTCATAACTTGATGAAAGGTCGTTTTAACAGCGTCCCGAATCACGCCAAAAATGGAGGAAAGTACTCATGTGTCTGACAATGTTCAAACTCTGAATTTTTTTTACTATAGGGTATAGTCAGACAGATTTATAACAGCATTTTTGCAACTCAACCAAGAGTTATATAGTCAGTTATTTAGGGAGTGGGCTGTGCCTGTAGCAACAGGTGAAAGTTTTCTGACAACCATGGATTCAATCAGGAAAACAAATGTAAGGTGTTGTGTGGTTTTGGTGAGAATGAATGGAGTGAATAAGATATATGAAGAAAGAATGATTTTACGTTGGACTGGACTTTGAATGGTGACGTACAAACTTGGACAGTTAATTTTTGTGCATACATTTCTGGCTGGTGGGTAATGCGCCATAAGTCTATCCCTCAAGTAAGGTTCGAAAGTAACTGGCAGGTTACTTCACGACTCATTGCAAAGGTGGACAAGTGAGCACCGCAATCGTGGTATTTCATTAGTTTCTAGCCAGGTGTGTCTCGTTAAATACATACTACGTGCACATACGCGGCACCTAGAACAAAATGAAAACCCCAATTTTAAATGGGCGAAACACAAGCCGTTTTTCTGAATTTCCACTTCGAAAATATAGTACGTGATTGATCAGACAGTAAAGTGTTATTCCTAATTCCGTTCCTTCGTATGTCATATGCGGTTTAGATAGAGATGGTCAGCCCTGTTTTGTTAGCTTTAACGATGTGGTAATGTGGTTTAGAGGAGGTTTGACAGTCTCGCATGCAACATATCAATCTAACTAAGTTGATGAACCAAAGCTGAGTGTTAGGTGGCTCCAAGATTTTTTAGGCGAAGCCGGATAGTATCAGCATGCATTAATTGGATTCGTGAATTGGATTTCAAGACCCGTAGTTAAACATAGAGGAAACTGTCGCTGAATGATAAGCAATGACGCAAATCCAATGAATCCAGAGAAGGACTGGATCGGTTAAAATGGAGTGTCAAGGTGACAGGAAGGTTGTATAGATAAGTTCTCGTTTTCTGCATCGTGGATCAACTAGGTCACAACAGAGCTAACGTTGTGGTGATTAGTACGGATATGTAGCATACTAGGCCTTACGCGTTGTAACTGCGAAGTTTTTATTATTCAGCTCACATTCTGCATAACTTTAAGAGGGAAATTGATGAAACCGGTTTCCACATTTTCACTACCATTGCTCATCACGTTTAGCTCATTTTCTCTAACATTTGTTGTAGTTCTGTTCCTATGATGTTTGCTGTGCATAATTGCCCTGTTGCATCAGTTAAAACACAAGGCAAATTTGGTTGAAGTTCGAGAAAATCAACATTCAGAAAGTGAGTGAGCTGAGTCGTCAGTATTGTCTCCTGTGGACTTAACGGTCCATTCGCCGGAACAAAGTCAAACCAAACAATGAAACGGAGGTTGCTAACCCACCTACAGGGGAAATGATCATAATCAGTCAGATAAAATGTGGGATTTAGTCAGAAGATATCAAGTTAAACAGGTGTAAAATTTGTTTTGACGTTATCGTTGCAAAAATACAGGTGTCGTTAAACCTTTCTTCAGCGAATACACTGCCTTTTCTTCAAGGGTATTCGTGCCAATTACTACACACGATAATCTGTCTTCTCGACCTATGTGTACACCTTCAAATTCACTGAATAGAACCAGCCACGTTAACACACTTTCAGAGCAACACGGCTGTTTATGTGCAAATTTCGAATAAAACAGTTTCAGTCTGCTAGTAGTTTCTCAATCTGATCAGGAAAATGTAATCTCCAGGGTGTAATTTTACTTATCTAAAATCAGCAGTATGTTTTCTGTTTTCAATAGTACCACGCCTATACCGACTTTACATAATCGGTTAACTAAGGTTAAGCTTCTTAATATCCTTCTGAATCGACCTATGCCTATCAGGATCACATTTTGCTCGGCTGGTTCGATAAGTCACTATGACAGACGTAGGTGAATTGGTCAGTGCTGGTCGCAAAAGTGTGCTCCCATCAACCAACAAGTTACTAGGTTTTGGTCAAAAATTAGCCTCTGCAGTGCACTACTCAAATAACTAATATGAGAAAGAGAATGAAAAACTATGCGCCAGTGGTATACCTTCGGGTTCTTCACAGTGAAAGGTAAGTAGTTTTCATCGTATACCTACAGATTGTCGGTAGTATGATTCAAACTTGTCGATAATTTGAGGCAGATTGTGATTGGTATGACAGTGAGCGACGGCAACACACGTTATCAACTCCGAGGGATGAGCGACAGGGTTGTTTGATTCCATCTCTTCGTTCAACTGAGCGACAACTGATATTCTTGAGAAAGCAGTGAGGTTTCTGGAGCACAATAGTGAAGGTTCCACCAGGCATAAGTCTGCCCGATGTTGAGTAAACTGATGCCTTTGTTTTACCGCGTTATTCCTTAACAACATGCAAAACATGCCGAATAGGTTAAATGATATGGCTAGTCTTTACGCTGCACGCTTTTCAAGTATGAGTTTTGCTACAACATATCATCCTTCCTATTGCCATCCTTATTGTAGATAGATTACTGATCAGTCCTCCGAGGTGGGTAGTGTCGTCCCACAAGCGTGAACTTTTAGTAACGAGATGCTTGTGAAAATGAGCAAGTCAAACAGTGCACATCAACAATTATCAACGTTGACGAGGGCAAAATGGATCAGTTATCCCAATAATCCTCTAGATAGCATCCGGATACAGTGAGTTAATTAGTTAGCAAAATTCAATAGATGCAGATCTGGTAGTTGTCTGCGATAGTCGGCAAGGTCAAGGTTAGCTCGGTTTTTGCTTTGGTTTTTGTGTTCAATGCTTAGACGAACATCCTCAACAGCCCAATCATTAGAGAAACAGAAATTTGCTCTCGTATGGGGAAGTGGTTATCCGAGTTTCTCTGCAACCCAGAGCATGTGTGTATCTAAATCACAAGGTCCGATTACCATGATGGAGGTGAAAGGTTCATTTACCCACCTCCTCTCTGAAAGCGATATTGTAACCACGACACTCGCTCATTGACTTTATGAGACTCATGAACGCATAGTCCTAACGGCAATCTTACGTAGCTGGTTCACCACATACCTTTGCTAACACTGAGCTTGAAAAACAAACTGCAGGCCATTGTTGAGTTGATCGGCATTCGATCACGCAATTCGATTCTGCTCACACACAAATTTCACACAGACACTACAGTTGCCATGGCCAAAGTTCACCTCATCAGTCTGCATGCTGATCCAAATTGCAATCGATAGATCTGTGATGCACTGGTGTATGGAACTCCAGGCCACCCAACAGTCACAATAGTTTTTCGCCGCCTGATTGGTTAGCTAACGTATAATTGAACTCTTTGTAGCGTTTCACATAACCCAGTGATATTCTGCTAAATCTTTCTATGTTGTGTGCATGCTCTTTCAGTTTCGCTGTACTTATGCAATTCTATTGAACCGATGACAAAGTTGAAATATTTGCAAAGGGAGTCGCTTGTTCACGTGAGATACGAATAACCAACTGTTATATTTATCACGATATCGCTTCCTATCCTCAAATAATAGAACGGAAGCATCATCCTTAAGGTTCCTCAGATAACATTCGTCATATTAAATATACAGCGCTACTCAGAGATTACATGGTTTGAAAACACAATGTCATCTTGGCTGGTTTTTTATTGTGGACGATTTGGTGAATGTCAACTGATTCAGAGGGATGTGTTTGTCTCAGGGTCACAGGGTGCGTTTTCGGATTTATCGATATGGTGGTGCACTACTCATCTAATAGCTTATGGTTTGTCTGTGGATCAAATCCGGCCGAAGCGCCAATTTTCCAGAAGAGGTCATCACTTAACTCTCAGTTTGCTTTTTTATTGGAAAACATCGTGCACATCATCAAACTGGAGTTTCTTCTCGGTACTACGACAAAATAACACTCTCTACATTTGAAATGTTACTTGTCTCTCTGCGTTAAATGACAGATGAATTTTGCCGTTGATGAGAGTTCACTTAGTAAATTGTATACCTGGGTATGACCGGTGAATTATAGAAGCTTAGATACCGGAAATAAATCGCCAGACAGCTGATTCGTTTACAACGACAATGGGAAAAATGTTTATGAGAACTCAATAACTCCAAGGACTGTGGTGACAGGTCCATCGACTACTTCAAACAAACAGAACTTGATGGCGTGTAAAGGATGGGTCGTGTGTTTGTGTAACCTGCACGCACCAGAGTAACTTTTAAAAGGCTATGTAGATGTAACTGGATTGCAGGTTAACCATCAACAGGGGACAATTGTCGTGCCTCAGTAGAACACTCGCTTTGATGTTTATCCCACAATTCATTGGAAGAATACCGACTAGAATGTGCTTTCTCGTCCGGTCGGTCTAAACCTAATGTTGAACCACAGTATGGACCACAGGTGATTCACATTCGGTCTATTTTTTTCCCCGCTAGCAAATGGCTACATAATTTGTACGGGTGAAGTTGTGTTTTTTAGTCAGAGCATGGCTGGATACCTGAATGCCTATCAGATTTAAACGCGCAAACGATTTGCGCAGCAAACGTCTCACGATTACTTGTCATGTAATGAAGAACAAAGATTTCAAATAAGTATTCGGACGCAGAAGGTTGTGCATCTCCAGTGCTTTTTCCATAGGTTTCCGAAACGTAATCCTAGAGTCGATTGCACAGTGCCAAGGCGGATGATGGTGCGTAGTATGTTAGATTCGGATTAATACTTTTCAGTTTCCCTAGAATATTAAATGGGAGCGATGGATCATATGCAAAGGATTTCTCAGATGACACTTGTTGCGTTGCTTAAAGTTGTAACCCACTTTAAACAAGATGCACTGCCGCAATCAACACACGGTTTTAAACTACTCCATTTGAAACGGAGTATGAAGCATCAGCGTTGGGATAAAACTGGAACATTGTCTTGAGAAATAAGCAAATACTTTGCGAGAACAGTTCGTGCAAACCTCCCACCTTCTTTGAACAATTGTGATCAAACTAACTGAGGTCCGGGCAACCGCGAACCACTTGACCCCGACGAGTGCGTTTCTCATGGTGGGTTCTGGTGACACTTTTAGACAGCCACTTCCCTTAAATTGTTGTTCCGTGAGGAGGATTTCCAAGTTATGGGCTTCATCATTGTACAATAAAGTAAGCTACCTCTAATTAATAAGATTCTGAACGATCCGTCAACTTTGCTCGAAAAATAACGAAGAACGTTTAACAAAATTTTATTACCCAATAATATGCTACTAAACGGGTTTAATAATTTATGTGATGAAATGGGAAAAAAGTGAATGGTCACCTCAAATTCGTCACATTCTGCCTCTCCAGATTCAGTTCTCAAACATATTTTCGTATCTATAGCTTTTGCTCTTCAGCCGTTGTGAGGAGGATGATTCCAGTAAGAAACAACTTTCGTTATACAATCTCCTTTTCAATTACGAAACTAGCACAGTTTATAAGGCATTTTGGAGGAGTCCACGTTTGTGCACAGCTGCCTAAACAACAAGGAATTCGAAGCATTATTCCTAACGTCTTTGTCGATTTTTTACTACTGTCGAACGAGAAAGCTTATTGGGCTAAATCTTTCGAAGAAATCAAACAATACACAATAATTACACATTTTGATCGACTTCATACAAGCTTCCAAATACCACATCATTATTCTAGCATAATCATCAATGCATCCGACGCGCAAGATGTGTCAGCTGGTCTCCTGAACATTCACATAAAACCTACCTCAAAACTTGCTGCATGTTTGGTTCGTTTTGTACACGCATGAAATTACGGAATGTACACCATTGTGCGATTACTTTTCAAGTTAGGTCAAAACCAACTCGCCTCAGATCCATACAGACATCTGGGTTGAACATAGATTGAGACGGTTTGAAATGAGCTGTGGTTTTCATTTTTCGTGAGGATTTATATGGTAAGCCTGTGCGTACTGTTCTATAAGAGAAACAGATGCGATATTGGAACTCCACTCCAAGCTTCTTGAATGGCGTCATACCCCCATTTTTTATTCACGACTGTACCATGTAGTTCAGTTGCTCACAAACTCTCAATATACTTAAGTGTGTTCCACTCTAAACTATTTCCTAGCCAAGTCAGTGATCAATGTTCGAACCACATCTGTGTCGCTTTAGCAGCAGATGTTGGGAAAACATGTTGCCAAAACGTCAATTTCCAGTTTTTACTCAAAGAATCGTCCCTAGTAACTTTACGCACTCAGTAGTTCATCTCGATTCAAAACCTAGTATGTCAGCGTGGGAAGCATCAACGTTTGGTAGAAAAGAATCGACAGCCAATTCACAAGGGCTCTGAACATACAGGTTGGGCAGAAATCTTGAAGAATGCAGTTTAGAAAAGATGACAGTGCTTAGTAGTCGTGAAGTTAGGACTAAGGAGGTCACAGAAGTGTAAAAAAACGGACGATGAACTGCGGTTAACATAGAGAATAAACCTACAGGTAGCCGATTGCACAGATGTGATTTAACTGATTAATTGTAATAGCGCAGAACTATTTACCCGACACTGAATCCACATCAAAACATGTGTACGGAAATCCCCCAGCTCCATGTCAACCAGTTGATGTTCCATTTTAGTTGATGATTTGTACAAAACAGAAGACGTGATATTTCTCACTCGAGAATTAACGGTGATGTGCGGTCGATCTAATCTAATTCGTCAAAGGGTACATCTCCTAACAGCGAACTGCCAAAGAAAGACAGTTAATCATGTGAAGCTGTGAGTATACAGGATTGTGTAAGTCGTTTCCTATCTGGAATTCCAATTGCTGCTCACCACTGAAATAAAGGACGTTTCACATATCCATAAAAGTAACCCATAAAGCCAGGCACTGACTAACTTTGACAGGCTTCTATACCAATTGTGCCTATAGATTGTCCATCCAAATGACCTGCCAAATTTTTGTGTAGCTGCGAAAATTATCGCTTTATACTGGTCTCTCTGAAACATATGTTCTTCTGGTCATAGCAACCGTCCCTTCAATTATAGTATTCCTTCAGGCTTTTGCCAATTAGAAATGAAACGTATTTTAGCAACCTATGGACGAACGATCTCACATAAATGTGACTCAGCTGTTTACTAGTGATATTTGTACTCAATGCTCTGCTTGAAGCTTTTAAAACCACTTCTGTCCGAGTTTGAGCTGGACTGATTCTCCTCTGAATCTATCGAGTCTTTTTACTCTGATTGTTAAAAAACCGACACATCATTTATTTGGAGCGCGAAGCCTGCTTTGTTACAGTTCATCTGCATGATTATGAAAGCGTGGATGCAATGCTAACCAGTCTTTCTATACCATGGTTTCTTGAGCGGGTAACACTGCAGTTTATGAGAAAGAACTTGTAAGTAATGAGCACTCAGAAGAAACTGAGCAGGCGTTTGGCTAACAGTACGCTTGGCTGATGGGAACAGAGCTCAGCTCATCGAAAACTAGCAAGTTTATTTCATTTTGGAGTGCCACAACTTACTTCGGACCAAGATATGTCTACACTGATAAGGGAAGTCAGTTTGGCTTAGATAAAAGAATTTGTTTATACCCTATCACAAAAAAATTTACGTTAATAAATATTTTTGTATTTCGTAGTTGCACGCCTGTAGAAGGATGTAGTCCAGTATCCGTATAGGTAAATTATTTATGCAAAAACCAAATGTTCATATTGATTTGGATAAAGAAATGCTGTGCAGGGTTTGTTGGCTCTTGCAGCACTCCCTTAGTAAACTGGCTGTTCTTAAAGAGACACGGGTAACAAGCCTGAACATTCAGACCATGTTGAGGGTGTATTATGAAAAGGTCTTCTCCCTTCAGATCAATAAGTGGAAAAGTCAGACAATGGACCAACTCTGTTGAAAGCTAGAACGAAATGCAGGTATAGGCTGCAGTCTTTTGATTTGTTTAGCCCGACATTTGGTAAATTTTGACTGGTGGTGCTTTGCGGTTGGAACCAGAACTGTCATTCCGTTTACTACTGACCCCATTGAAAAGCTGACAGAAAACTGGTTGACCAGTTTTGTCTGATTGAATGTTGTATGTATTAACGAAATATTTTCTTCGCATTCTTTTGTTTCTGGGAACGGTCCAATTCGAATTAGGTCTGAAATTATCATCGGTTTATCAGGGCTCCACCGGTTGTGTGCAAAAGAAAGTGGATACCAACAATCTGAAGCTCAAGCGGTTCAAGTGGTGACTAAATGACTCAACCACACATGTCCATGATTACTCATGACTATTGCTATCGCTATGGTTTATCACCTCATCCAGACTATTGCCAACAAAATCCAATGACATATATCGTACGACGCTAACTGACAAAACAGCTTCTGCGATGTCAATTTAGAAGCTCAATTTGGGAGCTGGAATCAACCAGGTGCATGGTAAACAAACAGGTGAACTTTAAAAACTTGACCTAGCACGACTAGCATAACCACTAAATAACCAGATCAACCTATCACATCTGTCCCAACGTTTCGGTTCCCGTTACGACCTGTCTAACAGAACAGCCAGCGTTATCGTGGCACTAAAATGTGAATTCAAAGTAGGCAGAGGCGTTTAATCGATAGCCGCTAAGTGTGTCTCCACGTACTGCTAAATATGGTGGACGGTGAACTCTTGCCCGGTTTCACATGGCGTCTGCGTGATGGTGAAGTTTCTCTTTCTGGCGGACGAGTCAAAATCGTCAACCTCGCACTGTGCGCGGAACCAGTTTGAGTTGTGTATGTTAATCCAAATGACTACTGGTTGGTTTTTCGTTCCAATACAGCGCGCACCATAACTACAGGAAAACCTACAATTTTCTGACTCCCCCTTCAAGCTACATCGGCATGTGTTAACTCAGTGATAGAATAACTTATTAGCAAAATTGAAATCTGTGATTTCAAACTACCCGGAGTTATCGATCGCAGTCAACAAGGCAGTTACTGCCATTCTTTTTGCGTCGGTCGAGTAATACGAGCACTACTCACGTGCAACGCTGCCTGGATGTGCACCAGTTATGTCACTGGCATAGTTCTCAGAACACCGGTGTCATAAACAGAGTTGAACATTTGTTGAAAGCAAGAATCGATTATGTGACTTAATAAAAGCCAAAATAGGGTGTTTCTTTCGAACGGTTTTACATGACCGGCGTATAAGAACACGAAACGTGCCACCGGATGTAAATTATGTTTAATCTACACAAATAGTGAACAAACAGAACATCATACTAAGTAAAATGAAGCAATGGTTCACAGGTTTTGTTCGCATTAGGGAAACAGGCATGTGAAAGCTGTAACCTTGGAAATTGCATGTGCTCATATGACTAAAGAGGTCAAAATGTGGTTCAGTAACTTGTTAAATCTGGTTGGTGATGTTTTTCGATTTGAAAAGCTCCCGGTAATTTGCTGCCTCTATTCGCCAATCAGTTTCAGCAACAACTTACGGAAGTCGCCTGACGTGTCCGACTTAATCGCATCTGCCAGCGATTTACCGAAGTAGTCTTGATACATTGTTTTGATGGCCGTCATATCAGTCTGCAACAAAGGAAATACACTGAACAAATAGCCACCGTAGACGATAGCTTCTATGGTGAAAGGGAACGGATATCAGAAGATGTCAGAGTAATGTAGACATTAAGATAGCGGAAGGTTAGATCAACTGGTTGATAAACTAACAGTACGCTGTTACATGAAAATCGCAGGAGAAACATACGAATGGATAACCCGCTTAGTGATATAAGGTGGTTAGATTAATTTCTGATGTCTTGGCAGTGGAGCGTGACTATTTATCTGGGTAAATGTGTGGGTGAGTTTTGTGTGGGTTTTCCAGTACCATTAGTACTAGAGTAAGACGATTACAACAACCGTTAAAAATATTCGTTTGTCCTTCAGATAGAAGAGTTGTGAGGAGTATAATATTTCGAGAGACAAACATTCTTTGGTTATTATCACTAACCTCAGTTATTGTTCACTGTGCAGAATTGTCCGAAATTTAAGCATTTTTCCATGGAGCATTTTCGAAGCCAATGTCGGATTGGTTTTTCGACTTGACAACGGTTGGGAACCTCTTGCTAATTCTACTCTAAACCGAATATCCAGCTGGTTTCCTGTGGATGTTTGGATTTACAGCTGAATTATAACAAACAGTCCTGTGCAACAAACGCAGAATTTTCTCCTATTTATTTTCTCCCATCAGTCCAGTGAAAAGATCTTGTTCAATATCGCGTCAGATTTGACCAGGTAGCAACATCGTATTTCTGTACTTGAGTGTTCTATTAGTATACATGAATGCGCATTTGACATCTCAGAGGTAATACAAGTTATATGCGTGGTTTCTAGCAGGCAAGGAACATACTTATCTGCATTCTCAGCAAATATTTCTAACTAGTCTCATGCATTTGTCAAGCTGTTTTTTTTCTTATTTCTAACTTGCATCTTCTCATTAGGCGAAATTGTTCGTAACTAACAGATAATTTGAAATATTCCCTTTGTACTTTGCCTTTTCAAACGTTGTACTCTTAAGAGTGAATTGCGAAAACCCTAGAGAGCAAATGACATTTACCCAACCTCATTCGTGAATTTCATCAGTTAGATAAACAATCATTGACTTATGGTCAACCTGCCTATCACAGATGTCAAAATTTGTCTGTTGCCTAATGGGTTTAGTCGCTACTTGGTTATAGCGAATAATTTAAAACAGACGAACCTTAGGGAAATTTTACCACTTGTATCCTGGGGATGGCCAGCCAAGGTGGGGAGACTTAAGCTCAAAGGTTTTTAACAGTTTCACCCAGTCAAACATACCTTTGTATGCACACTTTACTAAGGAACGTCCTGCTTGTTGAGAAGTTTTTTCAGAAGTTGATCCACAACAACTAAACTCTCCGACTGCAAGTACTCAGGTTTGTAGGTTGAACAATTTTCTTTAGCTTCTTGGAAATTTGTGCATACATCTTTTGTTGAAGCGTAGCTCTGAGGATACTAACAGATGCCTCTGACTTGGTGAACTTCCATCCTGACGATCTCACACACTTTGCTACTAGAAAACTTGGGTGTGTTCAAGTGAAAATTTGTCAACGGTTTTTTATCGGGCTTCTAACTATAATCCATACACCTTGTATTGCGGAGGCTTTGTTGTAGCAGCCCAAGATAAAGTTAGCAGTCGTCTAACAATTCTGGAGATAGTGGCAACGAACTTGCTTCAAATAACTTTTCATCATGAAATCGTACTAGGATATCTAAGGTACGTACTTTGGATAAACAAGAATGGAAAAATAACCCGTCACGGTGCTCTAACTTGCCAGTAGGTTATGACTGTAGTTGTTCGACTATCTTTACTGCCAGTCTACTCCTTCAGCAACTGCTTCACCGGATATGTACACTGTACGAAATCGAAGAGATATTGAAGACTTCAATCAAACTTGTATTGGTTTTGAAAAAACAGGCACTAAATGAATGCTGAACAGTGACATCTCATCAACAGCTGCCATTCAGTTTAGCACGTTAAAACTGCCGAAACGATCTATTTTCCTGGTTTTCCTCTTATTGCTCACAATTTAAAAATTGTTTAATCTTCTCTTCTAATTCATAGACATTAAAGCAATTTTTTGGCCATCAGTTGTTCACCGTCTATTGTTCAACAAACTATTCATAGATCTGTGAAATAACTGGACACTTTTGTTCTCACAACCTACATCTTCCGCATACAAATTAGTGAGAACTGTTCGTGTTTCCAGTTCAAATAGACTATACCCTCAACTGTCATCCCATCAGTGGTCCAGCTATTTTTCTGACTTTGTTCGTGAACTCTTATCAATAAATAACATACTCTTGGTAATGACAGCTTATACACATTTCCAAAAGTGTTCGACTTTCTAGCGGAATTATGATTACTGGTAATAAGTGTATGATCCTTACTGTCGGCCAAACACTCCCTAAGATTCTACCTGGTTTTATCTATTCGGTTGTTTCCAAGTTGACACAGTAAGCTCCGATTTCGCTCGAGTGACGAAAACACAATGAATCCACTGACAATTCAGTCAGCCCTTACTCCGCTCATGTATATTTTCTCTTTGATTCACATGTGATGATACACTTTCGTTAAATTTTTCACCATACTAATAAGTAAAGTTTGTGCTGGCAGCACCAAGGTCTTATTAGCACACCCAAGAGATCTACAGCTTTTCTGATTTTACCTCTCAGTCGTGATCTGTGTTGCATTAACGTTTCTCACATAAACACTCGTGGTGCTCAGCGTTGGAAACCCATTCGCATTGATTCAGGTGAACGTTGACAGCTCCATCGCTGAGCTCGCACAACAATTGTCGTTTCTGCACTTGTTGTTTCTGTCGTGAGGTTAAATGCAGTCAAAGCCTAGACTTTTGGTAGTCGGGACTCTTTTAACCTATCGGTTTTGCCACATAACTGGTTTGCAGTTGTTTGCTTGATTTTGAAATTAAATCAGCTCGACTTGGTGGCAGACCTGGGATTTGCCTAATTGTGTCTGCTAAGCACTTGTCCCCACCTCGATCGAGTACATTGGTGACCGCATGTATTGAAAGCAATAGGGCGATGACAGTTGAAAAAACAGACATGAAACAAAGAGATAGCTACCTAACCGGCTGGGGTTTTTTGGAAACTGATGCAGGAAACATCAGCTAGCCGTAGATTGTCAGCCAATTAACAAGAATTGGGAAGGTATAGAAGTGTCATGTGGACAAGGTCTTGAATAGTTCCAATCAAATTCTGCACGGCATACAGCCGCGACAGCGTTTTCGTGCATCCGTCGCGAACGCCTTTCGGTAGATCGATACTCATCAGCCCACCCGTAATTTGAATCAAACAGATAACCAGTTGTCCTTGTTTCAAAGTGCTGTGTGTAGAATTTGAGCCATTTCTCCCCTAAGATTGCTCAAGACCAGCTTTGGAGAAACCCAAAACAATGCAACTTTAGGTGACAAAATTGAAGTACTGTTGATCTTAACAACTGTCACCCTTATTCATTCCGAACCTCAATTTATTTCTCAAGTTTTACATGGTACAAAAGCATAGTGAGTAACCAAACGTTATGTTCGGAGTAAAACTCAGATTTTGAGAGTTTACCTGTGGTAAACCCTCAGAATGTGAATGAATTTCTGCGTACACACTGATTGAAAAACGTTTGCTGTTCAAAAAAACGATTCAAGACCATGTCTCAAGCGCAAGGCAAACAAGAGTTATATCGCATCTTGTTAGACAGAACAGTGCTGAGACTGCTGATCATAACGGCCTAGTGGTACTTATCAGACATTTCGGGGCTTGATAAGGTAGGTGATGCACCCATCGCAGTTGAATGCTTTGAAATGCCTCTCAGTTGAGTGTCATTTAAAATAGCTGGTACCCCTGATTTTATAACTGCTGTGCTTCACATAGAGAACACAGCTTGGTTGTTATGTTTGGCACATTTCTGAGAGCGGTGTGAAGACTAACATCCAGACGAGTTCATTAATTTCTAAGTTACCTCGTACCCCATAAAATGGCCGGTTTTGAAGTTTTTGATTAAATTTGTGAACATCTTCAACTCACAGCTTCTAGCTTTTAGAAACCGCTGTCAAATTTGACGTCAGCAGTAAACTCGTTGGGCTATGCTCCCATTGCAGTGACATCGACAGTCGGAGTTTAAACTGGTGTAGTCCACCCTGTTGCTCCTGTACGTTGACAACATGTAAAAACATCCTGTAGCGTCTAAGTTCAGCCGTTTGGTTTGAGACTTCACAAAGACAACAGAACGTTAAGCTTACCGACCTCAATTTGACAACCCCACTTCACTGCCCATCTGCTGAACTCAGCTCCTTGGTCTCAATTGTTGGTGTTCCGCAGCCAATTAGTCAAAAATTACTTCGGTTATAGAGGTTTCGTAGATTACAAACTGCCGTTTCGAAATGATACTGTATGTGTCGCCTTCGTTTGCTGTTAAGATATGCACAAGTCACAACAGTTTCTTTAATACGTACATGCGCATAAACAGAAGCGCAAAATAGTTACATGCTTAAATGTTATGTGGGACAGGGCGTATAGGTGAGTGAGTATCAAATGTAGTTGTAATTGATGGCCAAAAGCGGACCACGTTACTTTCCTTGTCTTCTGTATCATAAACATTTATGATTATCAAAAACATAAGAACCAAAAGCACTTACCTCGCAGCGCAAACAAACTAGACGAATGAGCGAATCCTCATCGGTGCCAACGCCGTACATGGACTCGTATAACTGACAGACAAGTAGCAATCGTAAATTTACCTGGGCCATCACTTCGAAAAGATGGGACAGAAAACGGCATATATCGTTTTTATTGTATAAGTGAATGTGGAATCAAGTAGTCAGACATTTTTGTTGCAATTAGTATTCCATCGTAAAAAAAGATAGCTCATCCATGAAAAAATTAGAGACGTTTCAAAAGTATATCTGAATTTCATTATACGACAAGGGCTTTATTCTTGGTTTATGAGGTATTAGGGAGGCAACGGTAAGAACGATAACATAGTCCTTCTCGTTATTTGTTTGAATTTCTGGAAAAAAACGAAATGTTCTAATGGATTGATCGTTTTCCCGTGGTGTGAAAAATAGATCTCTAACTTGCCCGGAATGTAAGCCACTGAGTGACAATCACGTGCCTTTCGGATAATCTGGCAATTGGTGTGTAGCCCTGAGTTTTGGACGAGTCTTGAAATAAAGTTGACCCTCTGCATACATCGAAATTTTCACTTTGTTTGGTCTC
Organism: Paragonimus westermani; assembly: GCA_008508345.1. Classification (NCBI taxonomy): domain Eukaryota; kingdom Metazoa; phylum Platyhelminthes; class Trematoda; order Plagiorchiida; family Troglotrematidae; genus Paragonimus; species Paragonimus westermani. Next base: position 51,965 of record QNGE01002375.1, read on the forward strand.
AAAATGGCTACCCGCTAGTTTAATAAGTCGTCTGCAGTTCATTCAAAATTTAAATGAAATTTAAATATAAAAAACCCAAACAGTGTTACGTTCACAGTTGAATGCAGCTTTTCATCTGGACAGACGCTACATGCAGTTCAAATCAGAACTAGGTGATGGACTTGGGATTTTCATCTGGCAGACGGCATTTCTGTCGTATATCCATGTCACGATCACGATCGCATATCTCTGTGTATGTGATAGAAGCATGTCTACCATTGCTCCATTGAGCTGATATTAAGCACGACAGAACTGTTGCACCTAGGTACTCAGTCACGCCTACAATAAGTACAGTGGTGCGGTGCTTTAGGAGAATGTCGGCAAGAATCCCCACTTAGTTCATGGCACTAATATGCACTAACAAAGAACCTTAACGATAGAAAGCTTGAATTTCTGTCGATAAAGTCCGGTTGGTATGTGTCTGAGTGAAAAATCCGCATGCAATTTTGAGGGGCTATTCGGTCAGTTGTCAATTACCTGCACAATATTTATGCTATCAGGTCAGTCTTGTCTGATGAGCCCATATTCACATAACTAGAATTGTCCATCGTTTTCATTCATAATTCCGCCAACTTTGCAATTTGTGTGTATGAACTGTAGTCACCCCGATACGTAGAGTAGTTCATTGTGTTCATATAATCATAGTCATGATGTGGTAAAAAGTGAGCTGACTGTTGAGTTTGCCTTCCTCGTGCGCATGTGTACCTTCAATTTAACAACCCCAGAGTATGACAGGTGATGTGATTGATGATTTCTCAGTGGACTGTCAAAAATTTCGTTCGTTTATCAATCGACTCATGTCGTTTGACTGAGAGTTTGTTTCCTTGGCTTTCGAGTCATCGGTATGAGCAATTCTAAAGACCACCGACCTGATTTGATTGAACAAAGCTGTCTCATGTAACATACCCGTGGTCCACCAAGTACCGTGCGAAGGACTAATTCAACTGCACTATGCCAGTATGTACACGGGTTCACTTTGGCATTTTCAGCTGGATGTTATTTGGTTACTGTTGGACAATTCTTAAAGACCAACCGAACCCTACGCGTGTTAACTGAGCTAGTTGTTCTACATGGACCCCACATTATCATGAGGATGAACTCAACTGTGCTCTCCCAGAAGAAAACACAATTTGGCCCAGATATCAACATCAGGAAGTAAGGAATGTTTTTTACATTACGAAATCACGTTGCGGAAGCAAAGTTCCGTGATCCAAGCATGGAAAACCTGTAGAGATATCAAATAAGCTCACTCCTCTTAGGATGAGAAATAAGACAGCTTTTTCAGTCCCAACCCATTTAAAACAAAGACATTATCAACATAGATTGACTAGCCCTTGAACAATACTCTGTCGAGTGTAAACTTGAGCTGCATCTGGAACCGGAACCTAGCCTATGACTTTTTAACCTGACCCAATCATTAGCCCTTAGGTTTGAGTTGCCTGCGTTTGGTTCTCGTCTAAACCTGTGCAACCAGACACCATCCCAATCTACGTGTGACCACTCTAGTACACTGTAGCAAACGCTAGGTGGTGTAAAGCCTTCCATTTGTTAGCTGTCTTGTAAGTTGACCTTGACATCTCTATACATTTTATGGTGAATGGAAAAGTCCAAAAACAGGCTACAAACGATAGTCATTCGCCGAGTAACTTCCTTAGGATGGTCTTATAATCGTATATCTGACTGCAGCCGGAAACCTAGAAGTCACCCTGCATATGTGTGGTGTCATTAAGGTTCAACGAGTTGTGGGCTGGAGGACGCAGACACTCGTTAAACCACCACTACGGTTTCCTTAAAATTTTCCCTTTTGTTGGTTGGCTAGACAGAAAGATCTGTCGAAACGTCCGCCCACTGGACACTTGTAATCGCGATCAGTGGACTCTCTTGCCCCCTAAGTTGGGGTCAATGCTGCAAGATAGCATTGTGGAAATCAATGACCTACATCACTGACACTTCGAACTATCACATGATGATCTCATGAGTTTACCGCAGAACAGCTCTCGGAAATGGATCACAGCAATGGTGTCCATACATCGCGTGCAACTTCGAAATGTTCTGATTTTGAAACTGTAGCCATATTTTCGTTAAAAAAAGTCACACTCCTGTACTATATTTTAAGGTCATTGGTAAACCTACATTGACAAAACTAATAATATTGAGCAGGGAACCGATCAGGTTAACAGTGCATCGATGGAATACGGGTCTTTAATGCCTACAATCGGAAAAGTTGATTTAGGTTTTTCTATTAAATCAGAAGGACCTGTGATTCGTTATCCGTGACCTAACGTTATGATATACTTTTACAGCCTAAACACTTCAATGTCGACTGGTCGTTAGTGTACGCGTTCTAACCAGGGAAACTGAAGGCCATGTAGGGAAAAAATTAGCCAATATGAAAGAGCGGTACTCGCAGAGAACAGTCGTCCATAGTAGTCTATATTGGTCTTCCATCACAATATGTAAAGACCTCAGAAGAGGTGGTCTAGTAATTTGACAAAATTTAACCTTTGGCAATTAAGCTATACAGATCTTGGCTTAGATTCCCAAAGATACGGTAGTTCTCTGACAACCAGTACAGTTGTCACGCTGAGAATATTAGCTTATTGATTTCCATGCGGTCTTTTTGCATCATTTGGCCAAACATTTCTATGCAGAAGTGTGATGGCTAATCTGCCATTTTTTCCGCAACGTACCAACCAACTGGATCAGCAGGTCCTTCCACAATTCTTCATTAGTTAATGTAATTTTTTCTGTGTGCTTGAAACACAGGTTCTCAAGGTTCCCGTGTATGTTTTTATGGTTCCTTTGGAAATGTGGGCGAGGCCATAATGAGAGATAGAGTAATCAAGAGCGATTAACCTAAAATGTCTACCAGACTGATTGATATACCATTGTTAATGAGTCGTGGCCATCGGTTTGGGAACTGGTTTATCTGATGATCAGGACTTTGTGAAAGTAAAATCCGCATAGGCCTTAGCGGAATCTTCCAAATGCTCACATTACCGTTAAGCCTTCCTTCTGCATCTAAAACCACATCTTCTGTGTCTTGTTCAACAATCTAGAAAAGTGAACGATCGGAAAGCCACCTTGCTCTGTAAAGTCGCCATCACAATATTGTGCATATCCGTAAATAGCTGCGTGTGCTGTGTGGTAAGTGCAGTGTCAATATCCTGCGCTTCATAATTAGTTGGATGAATTCACGTAGAATAGACAGGTTTGCATGCAACCAGGCCCAATCATCTGCCGTTTCACATTAAATTGGATGAGGTGCCTTCAATGTTCCACCACCGACTTTAGATTGTATTTCTTCTTAAGCAAACACCCACTGGTTATGAGCTAACTTCAGACTGAGTTAGATCAAAGTTCACGTGATCCAGCAGCCGATAGAACACAATCCGAATGATTAATATGGAAGATTTACTGTATGTGCTCTATGTGACCTCAGCGACGCTCCACGATACAGTTGAAGAATCTCAGTCGTTTTCGGTTCTCTTCGAATTGATGGTCAGTGTGTCATCCCTTTAGGAAGTACGCTACATAATCCACCTAAAATCGACAACTGATAACTTAATACGCTTCTCGGAATACGTGTACTGCATGCTTGGAGTCTGTTGTAGTGAAAGATCCAGCTCGGAGTACTGACCATCGTTACTAGATTTGATTCAGTCGTCATTAAAAAGAAGTTCGCAAGGACATACTGAAAGACCGGCCCATCGGGTTGCCACACATTAGGAGGACTGATCCAGGGTTAATCTAATCAACCGTCCTATGATTTTGAATGCAGTAACTTAAGTGGCTTTTCAACTTAAAGTCAAAACCTCTCTCCTATTCAGATTTGTCAGAGTGAACGAACCCAGTGGATTCAATTAACTTTGAAACTTACTAGAAGAGCTGGCCCAAGAACTAGTGTCTTGGAAGTGAGCGAAGACAAAAGATATTTAACGGCTTGTGCTACCGATGATGCAGTTATGCATACTGACATAGAAGAGGTCTGTCTGATAATGGTAGGCAGTATTCAAACCAATATGTTTTCCATTTTAACGTGGAACGAGAAATTGGGTGGTAGGTACGATCGACCAGATGACAGTTGTGAACAAAAGAGAAGTCAACGGGCAGTGTCAATACAGCCTGGTTTGTTGGGTGAAACGAGGTCATTGCAGATCGTCCAACTCTGAAAATGAGCATTCAAACATCAAATAGATTTGCGCAAACGCTGATGGAATGACAGAGTAAGATGTCTGAACCAATAGTCACGTCATCAGAGCCTCGTGAGTAATTTCGCTGGACACTCTCCAGCCCACATTTATAGCCGATTTTCTTGGCTGTGATGAGGTCCGGCGTAATTTGGAACGTGACAGACTGGTAACAAATAATGAAACTGTCCTAAGAATGAGAAAGGCCAACTGATAGCAGCAGAAATGCGAACTGAACTGGCGTATTAACTTGTAAACTGATCGATTAAATAAATTAAACGCTGGGGAATAATAGAGCAAAAATGTGTTTCCCACTTACGTAATTGCCAGACTCCTGTGTACTCATGTTTTTTGGCCTTTTTTAAGTGCACACCACCTGTTTCAGTTCAGTAACCACTCAGTTTTTAGCCAACCGTCTACAAGCAGCTGGGCTGTTTGTCTGAGCAAGCGCATTTTCGAAAGGTGTGACGCAACTCGCAACATCCGGCTCACTCCTGAAATTGATAGCACTACCCTGAGCGGTTTTTCACTTCAAACGTAAACAGCTTCATCGAGATATCAACTCCGAACAACTATACTTCAAAATACGGATGAAATACCTTATATTAGATAACACGTTTATCAAACGTCGAGTAACAGGCGAAATAGTGTCGGTCAAAATAACAAAAGCCAGTAGACAGAAGCCACATCGAATGTAGTAAACACTCAGCACAGTGGTGGATGTAGACTACGCCGTATATTATCCAAACGTTATTAATCACATACACAGCACAGCGCGATCAACAGAGAGACATTACATGATAATCATGATTAAGCCACTGTAATAATGATTTTGATTGACCATCAGAAAAACCCCACATGTAGAAATCTGGACAGCAGTTCCGTTTGTAAAATTACCGTAGGTGAACCGTACATAAATATACGAAGAAAAGTCGTCCAAATCAAGTGGGAGCACATTTCAAAGCCAAGGGTCCCCACAAACTAGTTATCTTGCTATTATATCGGACTCATATCGATCGACTCTCACAAGTGTGAAATACTCATTCACTTGATAATACGCAAGTTCATTGAAAATATTTTAAATCTTCCCAGAAGGCCAGTCCTAACTGAAGAGTACCGGATACGTAAACATATTTATGCACGTAACTTCAAAATAGGTGGAATAACTTCTTGAATGACTTCAAAGCAATGATAGTTCCGACGACCTGCCCTGCTTTAAATGTGCATCTTGTGACTGTCTGGAAAAAAGATGGCAATCTCCCTTCGGACAAAACAAAAAGACCGAAACCTTTCCAAGCGTAACATGTACTGCGCACTGATTATCCCACTGTCTATTTCAGAACAAACAACCGAGTAATATTCGCAACACCGAATGTGGCTCATTAAAGTCTAGGTAACCTGACGAACGTTGCTGTTAGGTCAAACCTATTCTCTAAAACAAGCAGAATAGACATCTGCGTAAATAAGCACCACTTCCAACACGAACTAGCAATGCTACACAGGCACCGACAACCAAGACAGAAAGTTGGAACATCGTACGTTTGCCTGAAAAAATGAGGTTATTCGTCTGATTTCATCTTCGCATGGTTGAGTGTTCTCTTCCTTCGCTCTACGATGATGCTGAATAGGCAGCGTATTCATAAGGTAAAAACAGTATGCGAGCTAGTTTCATCTGCTTAGATCATGCGACAATCGCACATAAGTGGTAAGTGGATACACATGCCACAATATCACAATATCTTGGCTCATGACTAATTGCTATCTTTCCCTCATGTGGACACTTACCGTTGCATTCTGTTACTGGCAGAACAGTATAGTGTGCAAAGGAATGTGTTGGACATGGATAGTAATTAGTCGAACATCACAGCCAATGAGCAGTGTTTGAAGTACGACTTGGCATAAGTGAATGAGTGATAGAAGCTCAAATAGAATTTGTCTCCCTGATAAATTTTTCAGCTGCCAACCCTACCCATTCTAACTGTACATCAGTGCATCTCAAAGTCTGTTCTCTGTACATTATGATCATATAAAATAACCCTTGATCACCAGAAAGCAAACTGATTCAAATACTCTATCGTTGTATCGTTTTCCCGCCAGCCGTTAGAAAGCTTTGTTAATTTGTTTGGGTCGCTGCATTACCAGCGGACTGTTAATGAAGTGTCTTTTGTGTTCTATCGTTACTACGTCTCCAGGGCATTTAAGTACATCTACGATTACTTATTCAAAGTTGAATACAGAACCGGCGAAACCGGCAATGATGAAACGCTTAGTTTCTGTCGAACTTACACATTGTGTTCATACCGGTGCGCAAGGGGTCGGAGAATTTCTTCGTGATGTCGTCAACCAACGTGGTGCCATATCGCTTGAAGTTTAGAGAGAGAGGGGACATATTTGTGTGACAGTCTGACGTCGTAGATATTAGTTCAACCATCTAGTCGGTGTTGCATGGAACAATCATTAGTTGGTAAACAGTCACCAGGCTAACACTTTGATGGGAATAGCTAGAACAGCTGTCTAGTTTTCAATAGCATTAAGAGGTCTTCTGACACAAAATCAACCGTAAAGTAACGCTCATAATCAAGTGTTATATATGTACATATATAAATCGCTATACTCAAAACACTACTCATGGCTGAGTGCGATTTTTATATACTTTTCAGTTAGACACTATACAACTGAGAATGTGGGTTTGCTTTTTGTTCTTGCTGGAATCCGTCAGTAGTTCTTATGCTAGCAACGGCTGAAGATTGGACGTTGTCCTCAATTTGCAAGAGATGATCTTGTTGACCACTGCGTCATTAACTTCAATTTAGGAGCAAACAAAATTATCTGCGAAGAAGTCCGACCCTCTTCGTTCGTCACTACTTCTTGTGTTGTCAGATTGCCCTTCAGCCGATACAGAATAACCCCCTTCAGTAAACGATGTCAACATTAGAACCACTCAATCAAACAGACTTTGCGAAGATACACGAAGTATTGAGGAGCTCACTTAAAAGTGAGGCACAATTATGATGTTTTAATCTTAAAGGGGTCGGCAAAAGTCGTATAGATCTGCATAGTGGCCCTCAGATATGGGTGATGTTCAGTTCAGACAAATTACTAATGCGGACTATCTAGGAGGCCTTGTATTACAAAACATCTTCCTATTAAAATATAACATGGCACTCTTAGAAAATGCAGTGCACCGCGTAATAAAACCCTCTCTACTTTGATTGTGAAAAAATTGATATACTTTGTAACAAGGTCCACACACTTCGCGCAAGATTATTTGATGGACAGCTGAATTGATGCCGGTAGTTAACCGGACCTGAAGGCACCACTCGAGTACTTTCATGAAATCTTCTTTTGTATGAATAGTTCTTTTCAGGTGTGGTCCTTAAGTAACTATCTTTGAGGTTACACGTTCTAATTTTCTAACCACTAGTGCGTGATCATGTGCAGCCGTAAGTCGGCAGGTTGTTTTAACGCAGTCCTTGTTTACGCAAGATTTTAATTTCGTTGATCTGTCTATTGGAAACACATCCTATCCAAGCTTCTTGACAGAATACTATGAATGGAATCAAAGCATCGTATAAAAGCATATCATGTAGATAAATCTGTATAATTCGTGACCACGGACATTCAGTAATTGGAATAAATAAGCTGTGGTTTAGCTTACGTTTGTTGCTCAGTACTGGATAGTTCGTTTCCTTTAGCAAGTTGTGCCGGAAATTTTCATTAGTTATCCTAACGTTGATTCGAACTTCGGTCCAAGTGATTCGTTTTGTACAATGTAACCTACTGAGCCTATTTTTCACCTTAGAATAGTACATCGTTCATTCTGACTATTGCCGTCGGTGACCGAGGGAAGCGACCCGTGGGCGCGTGGTGTAGTCACAGGACTTATCCTCAACGACGCCGCTGTCTCAAGGTCTGCACTTGTGTTTACAGTTGCCTTGCATTGTATGGACACAAGCATGATTCACCTCATTCCGTTTTCTTGCCGCCTAATATGTGCAGTCTGTATTTCACCGGAAAATTGATTGTTTGACCCGCGTAAGTCTATGTAGTACAGCGAATTCTTCTGGAAATGTCAGCGACATCTTGGAACTTCGGAAAGTTTTGAGATTTTACTTGCTAACACCTTAATTCTGGCAACTGAAGTAGCAAAATTGAGAGAACGCAAGTGGAGGGAACACGTTAATGTGATCAGTCCACTGCAGTGTTGCACCCTCTTATCTTTTCTACAAATCATTGTTAATCACAACGAAATTAAGCGAACTAAACGAGGGAAACTGAATCGATTGTTTTTGCGATATACGGTTTTGTGGCCTTTTCTGTGACTGTTGGAGCATCGCATTAGACTCCCAAACTTGATGAGAGGAGGATCGCTGGAACGGCATGGAAGTGCGTTATTCTGACAGTAGCTGCAATCGCATCAAACTGTGATTTGTCTAATAAAAATTGATAACTTCACTTCCACTGGTGCTTCGGAGCATACATACAGAAAAGACCCATATTAAGAAGTTCGAGTTGACTTTGGTTTCAACAGAAACATGCGTGAGATTGATGTCATTTTCAGTACATACAAAATGTACAACAAAGCATGTCATCAGATGAAGCTTTACTGTTTTGGAAAATTTGCCCGTATGGCGCGGAATGAAGGGTAGCAAGAAACATGTGAACAGGGAAGACTTCACAGTAACTCTTAGTAAGCAGTTGGTAAGCTGATGTTCAAAGACAAACCGAGTTCCGGTACATACTGATGTTATGCAGTGTATTGAGCAAAAGAGAGTAAAGATTTGAAATACGCGAAAATGCTAAGAAATACAGGTTCTAATATTGGTTACAGAAGAGAAGTTCAGTGTATCAGCTAGGAGGATTTGCGGCACACATCACTGTTATCAGGCCCAAGTGAAAGTTTGAACACTGCTGCTGTTGTATACTAGGCAACTTCCTTTGTGATTAATACACCACTCACATTTTGGGAATATATTTGGAAACTAGGCGGCAAATGTCAACGCTATGAAGCCAATGGACAAGAAGCAATTATTGGAATAGTGTGTACGCGCTATGAGGGAAATGCCACCAGGACGAACAACAATGAACTACTGCCCAAGATGCGTGAATACACGTCAGCCTCGCAAATGTGTATGCGTTCGTGGTCTTATGTTTCAGCCTTCTCCTGGTGGAGGTGCTGCTTGTGTACCTCCACCCGAAATTCGCATCGCTGGAGACACTGTGAATGGCTGCGGGGATTTTTGCTACTTGGGTAGCAACTTGTCGACAGATCTGTCCGTGGACCGCGAGTTGAGAGCGCGTGTGGCAAAGGCTAGCGCTGCTTTCGGACGTCTTGAAAGG